>PVIW01004882.1:0-119818 GCA_004026585.1 Noctilio leporinus
AAAAAAAAAAAAAAAAAAAAAAGAGGAAGGAAGAAAAGAATAAAGAAAGGGTTTAGAAAGGCTGGGGAAGGGAGGAATACTTAGATTGAGGACTGGGAATGTGTTATAGCTACAGAGTGAGTAGAGTTTAATTCGAGAGTAGGTGGAGGGTCTTGGGTATTTAGGTGGATTGAGGTATGGGGGGGGATTAAGAATATGTGAGAAGTAACTTTTGCAAAGGATATGTTGGGGATTAATAGTTCATATTGCTCTTGGTATAACTCAGGTGCTTGAGATTGGCAGCAATCCCTTTCCTGAGGCTGCCTCTTTTTCTTGGTCAGGACTTTACAGTCTATAGTTTATATTCTAGCCGGTGTTGGCATGTGGCAGGGCCTCTGATTGTCACAGTAGGGCTGATTCTGAGTGTCTGCCCCCAGGTAGGCTGGGCCTTCTGCAGCCTGGCTGGGTTTTAGGTCTGCCGGTGTTCTGGAGCCCGTGGGGTGCCCCCTCCCACTCCTGGTGGAGGTTCCTGCCGGTGATGAGCACCCAGCACCCCTGCAGGGCAGCCTGCAACTTTGCTGGTCCCTGTGATGACTGGCCCCACCCCTGCAGTTCAGGGAGGAGGCCGCCCCTGTCTGTCAACACTGTCCAGGGTCCGCCTACACTGTCCCGCCCTTCCGGGGCGGGCACCACTCCTCCAAGCCAACCAGCTCTCTGAGGAGTCCTTTACGTGGCCTCTGTGATGAGCCCTTCCCAGGCGTGGCCGGTGCGGCCTTTGTCTCCGGCAATGGCGGGTCAGTTACCCCCGCTACTAGTTCCCGGCTTGCCGTTTGGAGTTTCCGCGGAGCCTGGGGACCTTTGTGGTTGCGCAGGGCTGGGCCTCCCCCCTCGCAGGGGCCTCTAGGCGCTGTTTCCCCGGTGGCCCCGCAGCACTGTTTTCGGCCCTCTCACCACCCCAGCCGGTGTACTTCCCTGCTCCTCAGCTCAGGCTTCCTGCAGGACTCTTCTCCGCCTCCAGCCCTGTGAGAAGCCTCCTCTCCCTGTTGCTGGAGTGAGTCTCTCACACAGTCCCTCCCCTGCAAGAGTTCAATTCCGCGTTCCGTATGGTGTTTGCCCTCGCTGCCCGCACTTCACTGTTGAGATTTCTAGTTGCCAGGGAGCCCAGACCTGGCCTCAGTCAAACGTGCCCCTCTGGGCAGAGCCGCCCCTCTCATACAAAGTTTTGATAAGAAAAATTAATTTCCTGTATTTCCTAATTACACCTCCCTCGGGAACATTTGATTCACTTAATTCTAAAGATAATGCCATTTTGGCATACACATTTTCCTCCCATTATCCTGGTTCAAAGTATTGCCTTCTGCTTATTACTGTTTTCCATGAGTTTCTTATCCAATTTTCGGCTCTGTACTTCAACCAGAGTATAGATATAATAGAGCACAAATGTCTCCTTTTGTGAAACATTGTCATCACATTGTCATCCCAGTGTCAAACTGGCTTGAAGGAGAAAGATGGAAATGGGTTGGTTCCGTCAATGAACTCTAGAAGCATACATTAAAACTTCTCATTATTTGTTTCTAAGTGCAATGTTGCTTTGGCTGGTGTGGCTCAGTGGATTGAGTACCAGCCTGTGAACGAAAGGGTTGCTGATTTGATTCCCAGTCAGGGCACATACCTAAGTTGTGGGCTGGGCCCCTCACTTTCTCTCTCCCATCCCCTCTCTCTAAAAATGAATAGATGAAGTCTTTAAAAAAGAAGAAATCATGCACTGCAAAATACAATATAACATTCATATCAAATGATATGAGGATTGCTTTAAGCAAACTTGTACTGTCTATAATGAATATGGCAATAAAAATACATACTCATTTCCTGATTATAAATCATAGCAATTTAAACCATCTTCTCCTTAGTGCTAATATTTGGAAGGAAAAAAGTGTATGTCTGAGCCTCCTCCCACTTGAACATATTTCTTGGGAGGAAGCCTCTCCGAGTGCCATGTTGCACGGAACTCGTCTATTTCCAAGGCTTTCTCATCAGGGCGCTGGGGCTGGTGGCAAGACCATCATTTGAAACACAATCAAAGAAGCATTGCTGTGATTACAGCACTGTAGGAAATCAGTCTATTTAAAAAAATGTGAGTTTGTCCAAGTTCTCTGGAAACATGTTACCCTGAATACATCATGTTAGCCCTGAGTTGGATGGATAGAAAAATCCAAGTCATCAAAGTAGGTGTGCTTTTCTTAAGTGAGAAAGCTCATTCTCTGGGTATTCCTGAAATATTATTTAAATGACGTGATGGCGGATATTAAACAGAGAACTTCAGAGGTTACTCTAGGATTGGGGGAGTGGTAGGGAATCTTGAGTTGCTTTCTTTTTACAAATGGAGCAAAAAATGCCAATGGCCTCTATTTGTGATTGAAGTGCAGAGGATTTGGACAATCCTCAAATCTTCACTGGTGTTAGTGTGACAGGTGTTCAAAGTTTGCCTTTCTGATCACCAGAGGTCCTTACTGTAGGCAGCTTGGGAGTTGTGAACTGTCAACATTTTGAGTTGAAATTCCACCTGAGAGGTAAGATTTCTGAGAGGCATACAGTAATGCCTAGAATGTCTGTTTTCTCAGGAGAGTTAGGTTATTTGCTCTATAGGGAACCTAAGAGATAACTAAGTGTGAACTGGCCTCCTTGCTTCTATTATCCCTAAACAGCCTCCAAAGTTATTTCTATTATTTCTAAATGTGGCACTTTGCCTATAAGTGACTTCCTATCAACCACAATGTAAACTCCACACCATAAAGTATTGGCTACAATTGTTCTGGGATAGACCATGCGATCAGTCTTTTTACACCCATCATCCCGTTCCTCTCTCATTTTTGTAGTAGCTGCATAGTTTGCAGAACTGACTGTTCAGTTTCAAGGGTGGCTCTGATTAGTCTAACCCCATGCCTGTTGTTACAGTGATTTACTGAGTTGTTCCAGACCTAAGCCTGTGCCTTTTTCTAGCCACAAAGACTGGCTCAGGAATGAGTTGGTCTCTTGTTAGGTGGTCTTGGGTGTGTCTTGGAAAACATGTAACCTTGGCAGCTGGCAGCAACTCTGTGACTATGAGAGGCATCAGTATTAGGATCAAGAAAATACTACGAAAGAGCAAAGGGTAGAAATGTAAAGAAACCAGTCAGTTCCTTGTTGATATGATTGTTGATATGATTGAGTCATGGGATTAAACCAATGTTAAACCTGACCATCCAAGTATTCATGTTTTTAAAAGCCATAAACTTACCTATGCCCTCAAACACTAAATCACTTTTATCGTTTGGGTCAGTTGAAGTTGTGTTTTCTATTATTAGCAACTAAAAGCCTTCTGACTAATATGCTGCTCATAAAGTAGCCCCAAATTCCTCTTTACATTCCTCTCTACCATTTCCTGCATGCATCAGTGGTTTAGTCTGAAAACATTACTGTTCTGTCCTGGTTGGGAACTCGGTTGGGGCGTTGTCCCCATACACCAAAAGGTTGCAGGCTTGATCCCAATTGGGGCACCTGAGGGAGGCAACCAATTGATATTTCTCTTTTATATCCCTCGCCCCAGCTCAGATCAATAAATATATCCTTGAATGAGGGTTAAAAAATATATGTTGTTCACATTGGGCACCCTCTGCCCTCACTATCTTCTTCTCTGTGTCATAAACTACTCATGCCACAGAATCTAATTCAGTATCAGTGAATTCTGCCTGCTCTCCTTTGTCCATCCCAGAAAGGATTAAAGCCTCTCTTTTTAGTGTTCCTCAAGCATTACTTATATAGCTACTATAATGGAGCAATTTAAACACATTTATCTAATATAGATTGTTCTCCTAGGTTATATTTTTTGTAGGTCATTATCTTGTTTAACTTTTACAGCTATCTTATGATACTATGTTAATATAATAATTTTAAATATAAAGAAACTGTTTAGAAAGGTAAACTTGGTGTCCACAGATCACAAGAAGCGGGAGCTGGGATCTAATTCCAGAACTTGGACTCTTAATGTCTGTGCGGTGCTCTCCTCCAGACTAGTGAGTTCTTTCAAGTCAAACGCTTTTTTCATTCATTGCACCTGAATGTTCTAGGCACTCAGGATAGCCTAGCAGGATTAACGAACCAGTGGATGGATGGATGGATCCATGTAAGCTCTTCACATCACAGACGAGAAAACCAGGACGGAGACGAAATCAATGACATGTGCAGTTGGATATTGAACTTCTACAACATCTTGCCACCTTTGGGAAAAAATTTGGATTTCTTTAAAAGCAACTCCTCAGAGTAAGTGGATAAATATAAAATCCCAAGGTGCCTGGACTTTTCTTATCATGGAACCAGTCTATGTCCCTCCCAGTTGAGATCTGAATGAGGCAAACCTCCTCATCCCATTCTCCAGAGTCAGCTTCCATTTTCTTTTGTGAACTCTCTTTAAGTTGTTATTGACACCTAACTAATTGGGAGTGAAAAGAGAACAGAGTCAAATCACATTCAAGTTCTGACTTAAGAGGTCTACTGTTAACTACTTAGACATCAGATTTTGCCTAAGTAGTTAACGGGAAGAAGGAAAGATTCGAGTACAAAATTCAAGAGAACATTGAAAATAAGAAATAGAATCACACGTTGTCCTAATTAACCAGCAATAGAATAAAAATTCTGCACTCTGTCATGTTGCCACCACACAAGAGCAAACTGCAACATTAGTTTAACTACATAAATTTATGAAATGAAATACTTTTGTAATCACTTAGATAATATTCCCCTTTAGATTGCTGTGCAATATCTTTAGCCTTCATTTAACTATTTATTAAAACAATTCATTTTTCAAAACCCTACCAACCTACCTGTATTTTAATGATTTAAGGAGCACTTTTAATTTTTGTTCTCTAATTTCTTTAAATGGATGTCCCCATGAAATGCTCACATTTCACAAGCCTCTAAAACTGTGTGCATTCAATATCTGTTTTATCTGTTCTCATCACTTGCCAATGTCATCAGCATCACTGAGAGAAAGAGCAGCAAAAAGTTCTCCAGAAGAAAGTGACTCTCTAAGGGCAGGGCTGTCAAACTCATTTTCACCGTGGTCCACATCAGCCTCGTGGTGGTCTTCAAAGGGCCAAATGTAACTTTAGGACTGTATAAATGTAATTATTTCTTAATAGTTAAGTGAGCCAGGTAGAAACAAGGTGCTGGGCTGAAGGTGCTGGGCTGGATAAAACAAGGTGGAGGGCTACAGTTGGCCTGTGGGCTGAGCTCTCATCTTGAGTAATGATAATTCTTCATTATCATTATCATCATAATCACAGCGCTCATTTATTGACTACTTGGTTCCCACATTGCATTCACTAAATAGTGACCATCAATCACCTTCAAGCCTCCTTGACTGGATATGTGGGCCACAGAGGTGCCTGACTCACACCTCCTTCACAGGGGAACTGCCCACTCCCAGCTTCCCTGCTTCACCCCGACCTCCACCCCCGTAGCTGATCAAACCAGGGCTGAGAGCCTAACCAAAGGACAGTTACTCCATGAAATGGCTAGAGACTATGATTTGTGTGGCCTAATTAAAAATATTAACTTGGTCAATAACATTCTCTTGAGCATCACCATGATCATGACTCAGTTACATTCCAGGCATCCTTGCTCTGTCGCACACAGCAGACTGGCTCCTCCTCCCAATAGCAGGTGCTTCCCAGATACTGCCTCCTGCAGTGGAGTTTGCTGACCTCTCATCCAAAAGTATCTTGATGTGGGTGGCAGTTACAAGGGTGTGTGTAGAAATTCACTGAGGTGTGCATTTAAGATTTACATACTCTATTGTTTATCAATTACAACTAAGTTAGAAACAAAGAAAGGAAAAAAGAAACCCATGAAAAGAATTAAGAGATTAGGCAATAAATAAATAACTAAATATTCCATGGGGTCTAGGTAGGCAGGTTCTGGAATGAACCAGAATCTGGAACCCAGAACCCATCAGAAGTGGTGCTCTAGGCTATTGTAAGGCTCTGCATTTGTCTTCATATCAATCCCCTAGCCCTCCCTTGACCTGAGCTGGCTGGAGCACCTCTGTTCTTTGTTAGAAAGAAGTCTTTTCAGAGCACCTATTATAACTGTCAGCCAGCTATCTCCATGTTGGTTGAACTGATAAGACAGGCCCCTGGAGGTTCAATAACCTGCACAGGATCATGTAACTCACGTGCAGACGTGCCTGCTAAAAACACCAGTCCTTGTGTGTGCTTTTAAAACTCTTTGGAAGCAGACCCCTTTTCCCTGGGCAGCTAGAAGAGAGTACATTTCCTGGGCTCAATTCGGCCTCACCTGGGAGCTTGCTCATTCCTGTCTGCCCTTTGCGTTCTCATGTAACAGCTCCTCAGCAATTGTTTGTTTTTAGTGCTAAACTTGACAGAAGATGGAGAAAAACACACAGCCAAGGTCAGAGAGCAGCAAACTCTGTCCTCCATTAAGTCCATCTCTGTCTGTAAACAGCACTGAATCAAAAAAAAAAAAGAAACCTGTTTTCTCTGAGCAGCTGGCTGGCAGGGGGATCATTGTGAGTTCTAGCCTCTCCTGTCTATAAGTCTTTGCTTCCCCATACAGGTCTCACTGGCCCCAGAGTGAGCACACAGGAGAGAAAAGGGATTCTGCCCATTAGCTATAACTCTTAGGGTTTTCCAAAAGCTGCCTATTAGGCAAAATGAAAGAGGAAAAGAAACTATTTTCTGGACACTTTAGGTCTCAAGAACTCCAGTTACTGAAATTAGAAAAGCACTTTGCTACTTCATTCATATAAAGTTTAGAACAAGCAGAACTACCTACAGTAATACAGGTCAAAAGAGTGGTTATCTTGGAGGGATATTAACAGGCAGAGACAGAGGAGGTGCTGGGTGGGCTCTGTTTCAGGGGTTAGCCTATTTTTTTCTTAAGGACCAGCTAGTAAATATTTATAGCTTTGAAGCTACAGGTCCTCTACAGCAACTACTCAAATAGCCACAGAAAAGATATAAAAGTTCTGATAAAACTTTTTACAAGAACCATGGCAGAAGGGATTGGGCCCACAGTGGAGTTTGCTGACCTCTCATCTATAAACATCTTGATGTGGGTGGCAGTTACAAGGGTGTGTGTAGAAATTCACTGAGGTGTGCATTTAAGATTTACATACTGTTATATATTAATTATATCTAAGTTAGAAGCAAAGGAAGAAAGAAACCCATGAAAAGAATTAAGAGGTTAGGCAATAAATAAATAAATAAATAAATATTCCATGGGGTCTAGGTAGGTAGGTTCTGGAATGAACCAGAAATTGGAACCCAGAACCCATCAGAAGTGGTGCTCTAGACTATTGTAAGGCTCTGCATTTGTCTTCATATCAATCTCCTAGCCCTCCCTTGACCTGAGCTGACTGGAGCACCTCTGTTCCTTGTTAGAAAGAAATCTTTTCAGAGATTTCTATTATAACCAAGGACTTTGTGGGGGGATGGGAGTTGGAAGAGGTGGAAGAGCTGTAGGGGAGATAATTGGTAATGGGAGAATTATAATAAGAAATGAACTATTCACAAAGAAGAAGAAGAAGAAGAAGAAGAAGAAGAAGAAGAAGAAGAAGAAGAAGAAGAAGAAGAAGAAGCAGCAGCAGAAGGGAAAGGAAAGAAACAGGCTATGTTGTTTTGTTTTTGTGCTAAATTGTCTATAATTTCTGGTCATAGCCAGAAGAGAGTGAATCTTGCAGATTATAAACTTTCCCAGGCAGGACATTTTTAGCCCATTGACTAAGAATGTCCTGCTGAGTTGATTTTAAAAGAACATACATTTATTTTCTTATAGTCTTGGAGTGCAACATGGGTCTCAGTGGACTGGGCTAAAATCCAGATGTTGGCATGGTTATGTTTCTTTATGCAAGCTAAAAGGGAGACTGTGCTTCTTTATTCTTTCCAGCTTCAAGAGGCCACCTGCATTCCTTGGCTTGTGGCTCCTTTCTCCATCTTCAAAGTCAGCAAGATTGTACTTCTGTATGCTTTTATTTCATAGTAATTTCTTCCTCTGACTGACTGACTCTCCTGCCTCCCTCTTACATGTTTAAGGACTCTGTTATTATAGTTACCCCATCTGGATAATGCAGGGTAATAAGGTTTGCCAGTTCATAACTTTAATTCCATCTGCTACCTAATTCCCTTTGCCATGTAGCTTAATATAGTCACAGGTTCCAAGGTTTAGGATGAGGATATCTTTGGGGGTCATTATATTACCTACTCATTATTTTGTCAATGAGTATAGCAAGCCACACCTGTGTGTGACATACTCATTTTCCCTGAACATATGTATCAGGTTGTAGGTTTCCTTCCCACTTCAGAATCATTAAAAAAACAAGATAGCAGTATTTAAGGGTTTCAGCATTATTATGTTGCCTTTATTAGAACATGTCTACTTCTTTTGCCTGTGTTCATTCTCAGTTTCTTCTTGTGTCTAACACAGAGCTTACTTTTACCAACAACAAATTATCTCAAACAAGCTTAAGAAGTTGTTCAAATTCCATATCTAAGTGTATGGTTCATTGAAGGGGAATGTGTAAAGCACATATTAAAGATTAAAAATGCTTATCAAGAGGAGTTAATGTAGTGCATCCTATGCAGACAATAAGTTAGATTACTTGCTATTTCCTCTAATGACTATTGGGGTATTTGCTAACTACCTTTGGGTATACAGAGCTACAAACATTTCTCTTGAGTTGAGGAGGTATTCTATCATGGTTCAGAGTTGAGACGGGCAATTTACACAATAAAACCAGAAAATAAATGAATAGGTCAATGTGTGTAAATACCTATGGCATATTGAGAAAGTTAGTGAAGTGATAATGATAAGAGTTTAAAATCAAACTGCCTGGGTTCAAATTGTTTTACTGCTCTGTAAAATGAAGACAATAATAGTACTTATCTCATAGGGTTGTTGTAAAAATGAACTTACAATGCTATAAATTCTTGTTAAGAACAGTGAACATCTATAGCACTTGATTTAGGACTCATTCTCTTCTTCTCCTTCCCCACAGCTTCATGTTGCAGAGGCTAAAATTTAGGTGAGTGTTGCTAAGATGTTGGGGCTCCTTTCCTCTATCCAGCCCTCACTCACAGGGTAGAGGCACTTCCCTAGGTATGGCAGGCTACACGTATGCAGGCCCATTACCTTCACCCAGCTTGCTTATTAGGTACAGAGGTTCCATACTAGGAAAGGCAAGCTGGGAAGACCAGAGGAGGCCATGCCTACCCAGCACCCTGCTCTTTTTTTTTTTTTTTTTTTTTAATTTTATTGTTGTTGTATTACATTCATCCCCTTTTTGCTCCCCTCTGTCCCCCTCCCCACCCACCCATTCCCCCCAAAGTCAATCCCACCTGTTAGCACCCTGCTCTTAAGGTAAGGGTGTCACTGAGAGGAACAGATCATTGTCTCTGACACCAGCTCTGGAGAATGGACTCAGAGATTTTGTCAAAGAGGAAAACAGCCCTAAGAAGAGAACTTTGAGATCACTTTAACCAAAGAGATGGATAATTACTAATGTAGGTGAGAGTGTGGAAAGATTGGAACCCATTATAAACTGCTGGTGAGAATGCAAAATGGTGTAGCCACCTTGGGAAACAGTTGTTATCACTTTCTTGATGGTATATTTTGAGGACAAAATCACATAATTCTGATTAAATTTAAGTTATTTATACATATGCTATTGGAAGTCTAAGAGGTAAAGAGAGAGAAAAAGCAGGAAGAATATATGAAGAAATAATGGCTAAAAATTTCCCCAAATTGATAAAAAAAGGTTAACACCAAATTACTATATGACCCAGCTATTTCACTCCTGAGTACATACCCAAGAGAATATCCACACAAAAACTTATTCACAGATGTTCACAACTGCAGTGTTCATAATATCAAGAAGAAGAAAAACACCCCAAATTCTCAACAACCAATGAATGGATGAATAAAATATGGTTTATTTCTACAGTGAAATATTATTCAGCCATAAAAAGGAGTGAAATATTGATATATACTTCAACATTGATGAACCTTGAAAACATTCTGCTAAATGAAAGGAAGCAGTCAAACAAAACCACATATTATTCAATTGTATGAAATATCCACAATGGAAAAATCTATCAGTGGTTGTCAGAGGCTGTAAGGTTGTGAGAAATAGAAGTGGCTGCATTGGTATGAAGTTATTTTTAGCATGATGGAAATGTTCAAAATTGATTGTGATCATGGTTGCATAACATTGTGAACATATTGTAAAAAGCATTGAGTTGCATGCTTTAAATGGAGGAATTGGATGGAATATGAATTATATCTCAATAAGGCTGTCATGGAGAAAACATGAGACTGGAGACATGGCTTTATTTCAGGTAAATGGGAAAACAATGGAGGTTTCAGAGAAGGAAAGTGATATGATCTGATTTACATGATAAAATATTGCTTATTACTCCTTGCTTATATTAAAAATATTATTACCAATGTTACTATTCTCTTGACTCTGTCATTTGTGTGATGTGAATTCATTTAAAGACTATCCTGTAACCTCCAGAACATCAGTGGCCATTGAGGACTCACCAGCTGAAAGGTCCAGGGCCAAGTAAGACATCCAGAAGATTCTGAAGAAGTGTAAGCCCAAGCTATGCTGTGATAGAGGGCCCAGGATGGCTGTACCAACTACTCAACCTTAATGCAATTTTAGAAGTAATACACAGAAAATCACATAATGAGGACATCTATCCAGGACCCCCGCCAGCCTGACCTCTGCCTTTTTCCTCTTTGACCCTGACTGTGGAAGAGAAAACCCAGGTCCCACCTGAGCCATACCCAAAGTCGGGTTATTGCACAATGAAGAGTGTTTCCCCTGACAATCTGCCATGGGTATGACCTCAAAGACTCCTGGGTCATCAATAATAAATGTTAACAATAATTCTTAAAATGAAGAATACTTTTAAGGAAACAAAGTCCTCTCTGTCTCTCTTCTCATATCTCTTGGTCTGTGTCTATCTCTGTCTTATTTTCTCTCTCTCTGTCTCTCTGTCTCTCTGTCTGTCTCTGTCTGTCTCTCTCTTTCTCTTTCTGTGTGTGTGTGTGTGTGTGTGTGTGTGTGTGTGTGTGTCTGTGAAAGAGTCATGCAGCTTTTATATGTTAGTCTGGCAACTACAAGCAAGGAAGGAAGGAAACATCTCATTTTGCAGTTAACCTGTCTCATTACATCATTTGTTGGCAGCCTTAGATGACATTAGTTCTGGGAACTGGCCCTATGTTTTTGAAAAGATAAGGACTCTTCCTCCAGATATATTGATGGCAATGAGATCATGACATGAGAAGTCAGGGTTGTAATAGTAAAATCTAGCATCACAAATGTAGACAAAAGGTCAGATACTCAATGCCTTCAGGGCCAGAATGATAACATAACAGTGTATAGCTACATTTTTAAAGACAGTGATGAGCTGCGGTTACCTGAAAGGCTGTGGCTCAAATATGTTCAAATAAAAAAAAAAAAAAAAAAAAAAAAAAGATACGATATTAAGTCTAACCTAACTGGTACTCCTGCTGGCCTCCAGTTTATAAACCATGAAATGGGTTCACTGAATTACTTTTAACCTTGAGACTATTTTTTAGTATCCCCAGACAAGTTTCTTTCTATAGATGTTGACTTACTTATATAAGAAATGCTCTTGATGGGAGGGTTTCTAATGATGACAGGCAAGGATGATGGTGATAATTCTGTTTTACATGCACCAGACACTGGGCTAAGAGCTTTATATTCCTTGCTTTATTTTATATGCTTCTTTGAATCTTCATGAAATAGGTAACACTAGAGCCCTGAATTTAACTAAGGAGGTAAGTGATGGGCAGAGAAGGTAAATAACTTATCTAAAACCACACAATATTATCCAGAGAAAATTATTTAACAAAGCACACAGTCCTTCTGTGAATTTCAGAATGTCTCAAGTATTAACTTGAATTTCAATGAAAAATCTCTAGGCATATGTATGATATAAACATTTATTGAAATATACTTTTTTTTTTAAAGATTTTTTTAAATTTAATTATTTTTAGAAAGAGGGGAAGAGAGAGAGAGACATCAATGTATGGTTGCTTTTCACCTGCCTCCAGCCACAGACCTGACTGGAGACCTGGCTTGCAACCTGGTTATGTGCCCTGACTGGGGAATCGAACCTGTGAGCTTTGGGTTCGCAGGCCGGCGCCTTATCCATTGCACTACCAGCCAGGGCTGAAATGTACTTTTAAGGACAGTAAATTCACAAATATTTGTTAAAAGATAATAAAATAAGGGGCAGAATAGACATTCTCTAATTGAAATTAAACCTGAACATTCCAGATGTTGATCTAAAACAAAAATTGTATGTTCTGCAAAACCAAAAATATTCACTATTTGGCCCTTTATAGAAAACACTTGCCAAGCTTTGGTCTTAAAAAAAACAATACCATCAACATAGTACATATATAATTTCCCCCCAGTTCTATACCCTCTCCTGCTATATTGCCCTAGGTTTTGGCAATGAAGTAAATCACCAGGGCAAATAAATGCCTTGTTAAAATTCTCATTTTACCACCTGTGAGTTAAGACTCTGTTTTCTTTCCTGGTACGGGTGAACAGTATTGGAGGGACCAAGCCACTTGTTCCCAGGTCCCAGAGCTGGTTGGGGGCAACATTTGGTAATAACAAAACTGTCACCTTTATCCAGTGCTCTGCTTTTTTTTAAATTTTATTTATTATTTTTTAGAGAAAGGGGAAGGGAAAGAGGCAGAGAGGGAGAGAGACATCAATGTATGGTTGCCTTTCACCTGCCTCCAGCTATGGACCTGGCTGGAGACCTGGTTATGTGCCCTGGCTGGGAATCGAACCAGTGACCTTTGGGTTTGCAGGCTGGCACCTTATCCACTGTGCCACTAGCTAGGGCTTTAAAAAAAAACAACAAACAAACAATATGATATTTAATGTTTTAACTTTATAAATAAATTATTTAAGATGGAAAACTCCAAATATAATAAGTTGTAGTTCCAGTAGTTTAAAATAAAGCTGAGTTGTATTATTGGAGGGGGAAGGATCTGACTCAAAAACCAAATTAGTTTTTTACTATGGGTTTGACTCTGTCTCTAGGACAGCTTTCAAAAAAGTGAGTTCTGCAATACACCATTTCTGTGATATATTTTACAGAAATATCACTTAGTCAAATAAGTATTAAAGAAGAAAAAAAACTGCTTAATTTGCCACAATATATCTAAAATACTATCATTTAACATGTAATATTTATATAAGCTATTGGCATATTTTAAATTTTTTGTATTCTTCAAAATTCAGTATGTGCTTTAAATATGTGTAAAAGTATGTATGTAAATGTATGTTTGCATGTATTTGGTAATATTGCAATTCATATTACTTAAAAGAGCAATTCTTTAAACAAATGAATTAAAGTAGGCATTTTGAAATAAGAAAACTTTGTATTATATGATTTGAGAAGATGACAAAAGGCAGTAATTAAATGGTGAATTGTCTGGATGTGAAAGGGAAAAAATAAATGTATATTGGTGGTTACAGAATAGACAGGGGGATGTTAAGAAGAATAAAGGAAATGGAGAAGCCAAAGAACTTATATGCATGACACATGGACATGGACTAAGGGGGGCATTGCCGGAGGAAATGGGGTATTGGGTGGAGGGAAGCAAAGTGGGGGAAATTGGGACAACTGTAATAGCAAAATAAATAAAATATATTTAAGAGAAAAATAAATAAAATTTGAGAAAAACCCACACACACTAAAAAGAGAATATTATAGGCTGCTTGCCATAGATGGAACATTTATTCCCCAGAAGCCATATGTGGAAACCTCACCGATGTAATGGTATTTGGAGGAGGGCCTTTGACAGGTGATCAAATCAAGAGAACAAATTCTTCATGAATGGTATTAGCTCTTTTTTAAAAGGGGACCCAGAGAAATCTCTCTCCCACTCTACCACGTGAGGTTACAGCAAGAAGAGAGGAGTCTATGAACCAGGAAGCAGCTACTATCACATACTGAACCTGCTGGTGCCTTGATCTAGAATTATGAAAAAGAAATTTCTGCTGTATATAAGTCACTCAGCCTATGATAGTTTGTTATAGGAACTCAGACTAAAACACTACCTACAAGTAAAATATCTTTTCCATTTTTTAAAAATAGCTGTTTTTCCAGATTTTTAACTTTATGCCTAGGTGAGGTATAGGAAATAAAAGCTCTGTACTTTGCAGGTAGCATCTCCCAGAATCTTTGTAACTGCCTTGAAGCAATTACTATTATTACACCCATCTAATGGATGAGGAAAATGGGGTGTCAACTAGGAAATTGCCCAAGATCACACAACCTTCTACTGACTCCAAGGGGAGTGAGTGCTTTTCAGGACATGCAACATCAAAGATCTTGAGTACAGACCTGCCTTGAGTTTGTCCTCGGGGGCTTGGGGTGCTAGAAATAACAGTGTGGCTGCTGTGAAGAAACAAGCCATAAAAGTAGATAAATCAGGGGTCTGGAGAGCCTCTGGGCTGGGGGGCACCTGCCAGAGCTGGAGTTTTTCTGAGTCCATTTGTACCTCAATTCCTTCAGACCCAATGGGTGTGGGATGACCAGCAGAGTTTCCCATAGCACCCAGTTCCCAGTTCATAGAATGCCAGGTGAACTCATTTCCAACAGCGGCACATCAGAACCAAATTCCATTCCAAACTGGAGCATGTGCCTCCAGGTGATTCTTACAGAAGCTCATGTTTGAGAGAACCACGGAGTAGATAATAAAAAGAATGTTACCCAGAGAAAACTAGTCACCCTGGCTGGCTTCAGGAAGACTTGGAACCAAGCAGTCCTTTCAAGAATGGGAATGTTGTGAGTAGCCAAGCCTTGCTTTCAAGGTAGATAAGGAAAGTGTTGGGAAGGAGGTGGGGAAGGAAAAGGGAACGGTGGTCAGATTTCATCTCTTCTTTCATTCTCAGCCCTTCTGTTATGAGCACTGTACGTATTTATGTAGAAGGTAAAATACTGTGTTTCATCCCCATCCAAAATGACCATGCCCTAATCCCTGGAATTTAGGGCTATGTTAACCTGCATGACAAAAGGGATTTGGTAGACTTGATTAAGGGTATGGATCTTCAGATGGTGAGATTATCGTGCATTATCTGGCTGAATCCAATTTAATTAGGTACATTCTTAAATAGGCAACTTTTCCTGGCTAAATTTAGAGATTCCTCAAGTGAGAAGAGCCAGGAGAGATTTGAAACATGAAAGAGACTTGATCTGCTGTTGTTGGCTTTAAAAAGTAGCAGGTGGTCTTTGGCAGCGGGCAGTTGGAACCATCTCTCAGTTGTCAGCCAGAGAGGAAGGTGAGACCTCGGTTCTCCAACCTGAATGAGCAGGGGAACAGCTTAGCTCCTAGAGTCTCCAGAAGGGAGTCCCTATGGAACTTCTTCCACCTTGATTGTAGCCTAATGAGACCTGCATTTCACTTTTGACCTGTAGAATGTCAGGTAATAAAGGTATGTTGTTTTTAGCCTTTAAGTTGGTGGCAATTGGAGCAGCAGCAGAAAATGAATATATCTTGTGACTTAAACTATGTTGATTGTAGTTAGAAAGTGGTCAGGTGAGAGGCATTATGGGGGAACAGATGGCAGAGAAGCTTCATTTTGAGCCACTTGTGAAGAATATGAATGTACATGTCTATAATATCTAACCTTGTGACAGGTACCAGAACCCTTGATATGTGTTTCTTGTAATAATATTTTCCTGTTAAATCCCTACCTGACCCCTAAAGCAAGAAACTGGAAGGAACTGAGAGGGAGTGTGGGTGGGAAGCTTTTCTTGATTTACTTTTATAATCTTTATGAAAGAGAAGACTCCCTCCCAGACTAGAGAGAATCCGTGTTAGGACTCAGCTTTCTGCTTGCTGTGGCATTGAATTTTTCAGCTATAGCCATGCCAAACAAGGAACAGGTAGTGAACTGCTTTGCCCTTTGGTACAATTCAGGCATCTGTGTCCCCAAAATCCCTAACGTTTGAGAGTTCTGTTGGGTTCTGTCCTTTACCTGGCCCAGATACTCTGCAGCAATGCTAGAGGGAGGTGTGGCTGTAAGTGCTTATTTTGTGCCTTCAGATTCTTTTCTCTAATCTTAAGATAGTCTTAGAATCATTGGCTTTGCTTCTTTTCTGCTCTGTGTTTATTGTGCAGTGTTCTTCCAAGAAAGGAAATAGATGTATTGTTTAATTTATGAGCATCTAATACTATAATAGCATATTCCTCTGCCTGAAATGTATTCTTAAGCATTACCTTCCTCTCTACTTTAATTGAATTGGATAGAGACGGCACAGTGCCATTGTTAAGGTTAATGACCCAATGATTTACAAGACAGGGCACATTTACTAGCAAATAGATTTTAGTAATTGTTCCACTTCTCCATGAGAATAATGGTTTATGTATTGATTGCTCCTGTCCTGGAGTTGGGGCTTACCTGGAGGAGACAGATCAGGGTCCTGGAAGCTGCAGAGGAAGCTGCCGAGAATCAATGAGGTTAGCCGGCGTCAGAAACTCCCTGCTCAGAGCATAGCACTCAGCTCAGGGAAGGGCCTCAGTGTTCCTCAGGTGGAGGGAACTATGTTTTCAAGGTGACGATGACTCAGGAATGCTACAGGTGCCAGAATTAAAACACACACACAACTAATGTGAGTTTATTTTGGTTCTTATATAAGGAAGATGAGCCAAACCTGATCTTCTGGACATTTCCACAAAGGATTCAATTTGCTATTTCTAAGGGAAAGAGATTAATTCAATAGTTTCAGGGAAAGTATCTGTAATAGCACACTTTAAAGTCAGGATATGTGATATATACTTACATTTTCACCTAGTTTGAGAAATAGAATGTGAATGACACACCTATTCACAAGGACTTGTCCTGAGTCACACCACCACACTCCCTCACAGAGAGGGTGCCTCTGAATTTTCTGCGATCATTTTACCTTTAAGAGATATTTATCGCTACATATCTCTAGAACTGTTTAGCTCCATGTAGCTTTTGTTCATTGTTTTTAACCATTCTTTATAGCTTTTTGTCATATAAATAAACCAGAACTGATGTAAGTACTCTAGAGTTGATGGAAATGTGGGCTTTTTCCAATTTGCACTAGCACAGATGAAGCTGCTACAGACATTGCTGTAAATGTTTCATGTCCCACACTTGTGGGAGCTCTCCCGGGTGGGTATGTAGGAGTGAGTCTGTCATTTCACAGGGTGTCTCCGTATTCAATTTTATTGCCTAGTGCTGAGTGGTTCTCCTCCCAGGGTCAGTGAATCAGATCTCCCACAGCTTCATACCCTTGCCTACGTTAGATGTCAGAGTTCTTAGGTTTTTCTAATCTAATGATGTAAAGGAACTTTCATTGCTGTTTTAGTTGTAATTAGTTTGGATCATTTGTCAGATTGAGCATCTTCTCAAGTTTGCTATTTGTTTCTTCTGAAAAACCTCATCATGATTTCTTCTATGGAGTTTTGTTCATTTTAATAACTTACAGGAGCTCCTTATATTCTAGATCAGAGCTGCCTGATAGAAATGTAAGGCAAACTTTGCGAACTTCTCTAGTAGCCACATTAAAAATAAATAACTAAAAGAAACTGATGTAATTGGTTTAAAGAATTTTCATTTAACTTAGCTTATATTATTTATCCAAATATTACTAAAATATTACAGTGTAAAAATTATTAATGCACCTTTGAAATCTGCCACATGTTTTGTGTTTTATACTTCTGGCCAACCTCACCTGTACTAGCCATGTTTCAACTGCTCAGTAGCCGTGTGCATCTCAAGGCCACTGGAGGAAGCACTGTATGTCTGGAGGCTGATTGCTCTATATTTTCTTCTCACCTGTGTCTGTATTTTGACTCTTTTTGTGCTTTCCTTTTATGAACTGAAGTTCTTCACTGTAATGCCATTACATTGGATCGGTCTTTCTTAGTGCTTTTTTTACATTTTGTTTATGAAATATTCTCTGTGCTGAGGTGATAAAAATATCCTTTCTATTTTTATCTAAAAGTTTCGTTCTTCACATTTAAGGTCTTAATGCACATGGACTTAATTTTTGTGTGCTTTTGAGGTAGACTATCAGCTTTACTTTTCCATCTAACCAACTATCTGTTTACTGACCAGCCCCTTTTGCCGCACTGCTCTGCATGGCAGCTGGTCAGCTTTCCTTTCCAGGCACAGGTATACTCTTGGACTCTCTCTTCTCTTCCATTCATCTGTCTGCCTCTTTTCAAATACTTCACTGTACTAATTACAATGGCTTTAAGCCTTATTACCTGATGGGGCAAGATCCTTTGCTAGTTTTTTTCCCCAGGAGTTTCTTTCTATATTTGGCTCTTTGTCTTCAGATATGTTTTTTTTTTTTTTTTTTTAAGATTTTATTTATTTACGTTAGAGAGAGGGGAAAGGAGAGAGGCAGAGAGGGAGAGAGACATCAGTGTATGGTTACCTTTCACCTGCCTCCAGCTACAGATCTGGATGGAGACCTGGCTTGAGACCTGGTTATGTGCCCTGGCTGGGAATCGAACTAGCGACCTTTGGCTTCACAGGCTGGTGCCTTATCCACTGTGCTACCAGCCAGGGCAAGTTATAAGTTTTAAAATCAGTTTGTTATATCTGTGAAAATCCTTTGGTGGCCCTTCCATTCTCATGGCTGAGCTGTGTGAGTTCAGATGACTCACTTTGCCTCTTTTGCCTGCCTTTTCGTTTATAAATTGGAAGCAGCATAGTTTCATTTTTACAGAATTGTTCTGAAGATTAAATGAATTAAAGCCTGTAAAGTCCCTAGCACAGCACATGGCACATGGGAAATTTTCAATAAGTAAATGAGTAATTTTGTTGTTAGACTGGAGATGGAGCCACTCCCCTGTGGCTGGGATCCTGAGAGGAAGGCTGGTTTGCATTGTGTAGGACTGCTGACTTCCTATGCCTCCTGTCCTCACATTTGATGCATGCATTCATATTTAATGATAATAACATACATGCATAGCACTTTACACTTACTGTGTATTCACTCACTCGGTCATATTTGGATTGCTCAGGCATTTTCAGCAGCAAGTAAGTACAGACACTTGCAAATATCTTAGACTAGAGCTTTAGCTGAGCCTTAAGAGCTCTATTAGGACATTGCGGTGAAAGGTAATAAGGATCAGGATCTTCTGCTTAGCCCACCTACATGCCAACTAGCTACCAGAATGATGGCCTGTGGAGGTAAGAGGAGGATTATCAAATAAAATATCGACTAGCCAGCTAACACTGAGTCTCAGATAAACCATGAATGATTTTTCAGTACAGTGCTACGTTGGTACTCATTGTTAATGTATTCAAAACTTGTGTACCAAAACCAGCCAGTACCAAGCAAATGTTTCCCATAAGAAATTCCTTTTGCAGGGAGGTATTGTGACTCATACAATTTCTAGCAAGTGCAACAAGACCCAGGCAAGTGTTAAATGCTGAAACATTTTTTTTGCCTCATCAAAATGTGACAAGTACTGAGTTTGACAAGATCTAAAGCTGATGAGTACCAAGGTGTGGCTGTATATATTCTAAATATTGCACAAAACATTTTTATGTTACCAGATAGGGAACCTGGCCCCAATTGGGTCTGCATAGGGCTGGCCAGTAATGTATGGGTTCTTGAGTTCATGTCGGAAAGATTTGAGTCCAGGTGACTATGAGTATGTGTTTATTATAGCTGGGGACAGTAAAACAAAGAAGGGTTTAGCATAGGTGAAGTAAGAGGAGAGCCTAGACTAGACTTCCTTGGCTCACTGGGAAGTCAGAGAAAAGGGGGCTTTGGGGACAAATTCAGGGAATTAGCCTGAGATGAGTCGCTGGAGCCCATTGTTCCCCTGATTGCAAGTCTCAGGTCCCTTAGAGTTGATATTTGTGCCTGGGGGCAAAGAATTTAGGGAATAAGCAGGGGGAAAGGAATGGTTTGGACTGTCCCGTAAAAGGAGAACATTCAGGCTGGGTTTTTTTGAAGCTCCTCTCTCTGTTGCAGGAGGGAATCTCAGGGGAGGTTTTCTCCCCTATTCATCAGTTTTCCAGGTGTGACCTTTCAGGTTTGTGGTCTCTACTGATTGATCAGCCCCAGGGCAGGGGATCATTAGTCATTTCAGCTGGTCTTGGCCTCAGTCACCCACTTGGTTTTGCTGCTTTTCTGAGCTTGAGGCTGAAATACAAATGAGGCCTAGATGTTATCTCTAGGGAGGTGGCCTTCTATATCTGGCTCTACACTGCTCATCTAGTTTGTTCAGCTATCTGTATGTTTCCCTATTCCACTGACCAAGAAATTTTCCTAGTTTCTTACTATTCTGCCTCATTTATATTAATTGTGAGTTTCAAATGGTGAATACATCGTAACTGGGCACCCTGTGTTTGTATTTACTAAATCGGGCCATTCTACGTGAGGGATGTTGCTGCCACTTCCTCAAATTGCCATTGTGCTCCCACAATGAAGATTTAGTGCGTAAATCTTCAGTTGGTGGCATGCACTCTACTCTTTCTTTTGGCAAATGTGGAACCTGAATCACAGAGGCTCAGACATGGTTAACTACAGACACTGGATGGTTCCTAATTCTATGTTCTTTCTAATGCTTTTCAATGTGCAGAAATATCCAGCCACCTTTTCATTATCCCCTTATCCTGTAGAGGCAGGGACCTCTACCACATCGACCGTAACCTTTGGTTATGTGCAGTCCTGTGGCAGGCAGGCCAATATCTGGTCATCTAGGGAGCTGGCCAAGGTCTGAAATGCTCAGTATTCTGGAAAGTATCGTGCTGAGCTGGAGTTGAAGGCCACAAGGCTAAGAGACTGGCCTTTGAGACCCTCTGTTAAAATGACAGCCTTGTCACAAGTCTGGTTACTATGGTGATAGGGACCAGAGAGGCAGATAAAAGCATATTTATTTTCAGATTAAAAAAAAAGAATAAGAAATGAAAAGGGGGGAGGAAAGAGAAACCAGTGAGGAGAGATGCTGCCACTTCCTAGCATCTGGAGGGGCCGAAGGGCAGAATGGCAGAGAAAAGCAGAGTTCCACTGGGAGAAGTGAGTGTTATAACAAGACTTAATATCAGAATTTTCTTTTTAAATGAAAACTCACAGACTGGGAAAGGGCTCCCATGGGCCTCTTAGACTGATGATGAGTCCCATTGCTGGAGTCATTGAACTATCCACTGGAAAGTGAAATGTAGGAAACACTCTTTTGGATGCCTTTTGGGAGGGACTTGATAATCTGATAAATCTCCTTTCTCGCAAAGCCTGTGCATCACTGGCTCATTTGAAAACAGGGTGGTTAAAACTCCCAGGGAACCAGAAATTGAGAATTTAATTGCAAGTAATTTTTATACAAGTGAAGCATGATCAAAAAATTCATTGTGTCTGATTTTCTTTCTTTTTAATCCCAGATAAAGTAAGCAACTAGTCTCAATCCTCACCACACCAAAGCTCTGTTTTACCCTTGATGATCTGTTATTATTCCTAACCTTTCATTTCAAATTATTTTTATGTGCCACTTAAATGATTATGTCTATTTGACTTCTTTTTCTAACTAAATAGTCTTTTCAGAAAATAGATATTCTGGATTACTTCAAAGCTTTAAATAACACATCCAAAGTGGCTATACACTACGAAATAACCTATTCTGTGATGCTCATCCAAACTAGGAAAATTGCCCTCTTGGTGCCGGCTGCCAAGCCTGGTTGACCTTCCCAATGTTTCTGCTATAACTGTGAAAAACAAATGCAGCTGTTCTGGAGAAGCATTGGGTGTCGGCACACGTCAGATAAAACATTCATGTCTTCTTTCATAGCAGATGGCCTCACAAGATGAATTATATGAAAGCGCTACCTGTTAGGGGGCCTTAATTGTTGCCACATTATTTTCCTACATCATTCTAATACTCCTGGTAATAAATGCCTTTTAAAGGCAATGTTGGTAGCAGCTATTATCTTTTGCTTCATATCTTGCTTGCCCTTCACACAATGAATTACCAAATATTGTGAACTTGACCTTTCTCCTCCACCTCTTCTCTCCATCCCTACCTCTGCAGCCCCTTTGTCACAGACATAGGCCTCCATCTCCCTTGCTGTCTGCTGGGTGGCTGCAGCCACATTAAGCTTCCTGAAGCATAACCTTGATCCTATCTCTCTCCTGCTCAAAAATGGGCAATAGCTCCCTGTTTTCTCTGAGATGTTTCCTAAATATCAGTCATTCCAATACCACTCCCATTATCATTGCTGTTTTCCCCTTCCATTTGTGCTGTTGTTTACTTCATATTTATCTTAGATGGACTCACTTTTTTTTTTTTTTAAACTTAAATGTATTCTAAAAGGAAACTTTATCTCTAAGTAAATGGAAAACCAGTATCATCTATCATAAATAGAAGGTAACAATAAATACAATGAAAGCAAACAAAAACAAAAGTAGTGTCATCTAGCTAGATTATACCGCCTGGAGCTGAGCCCAAAGCCTGCTCTCACTGTGTTTACAAAGGGCCTGATCTGTTCTGTCATCTTCTATTGCCCCTTCCAGACCCATTTTCCTCCTTTCTCTTTCCTCTCTGCCCTCAGAAGGCTGAGCCCTATGGGATAATCCCTTCCTTTCTGGTTTCCAGTGGGGCTCAGCCTGTGGGAGCCCAGCAGGGTGTTTATTGGAGAAAGAGAAGCAATGGAGCCTGAGCTATGTCCCTCACTGGCTGTCCCCTTGCAGGGTCACCAAGGCCTGGTGGTGTACCCTGACCAAAAGCAACTGCTTGTTTTAAGGTGGCTTGTTTTACCTGGCCTCCCCTTCTGAGTTGTGATAAACTCTCTCCTTCTCTCCCTTTTGGCATAGACATGGTGACAGCTGGGCCTGTACTAGCCCTGGGTTAGTGTGCTGGCCCTTGTGGTTCCCTATGTCCATCTTTGAAACACCCTGGCTAAAATAGTTGTCATGTTCTGGATTGATCTGCATCAACTGAGGGTTTCTCTTTGGCTTCATCAAAGATTGGAGGGGGATTGATAGATATAAGGTCTCTGTCCCACCTGGCACCACATGTGGACACTGCTAACACATGTTCCCCACTCTGGAGAATGCCTTCCTATGTGATAACCTTTGCCATTCCTTGTGTGTGACTTCAGCTGGACTGGATTCTCACTCACCCTTCCTGCTCTGTCTCCTTCCGCACACCCTTTGTTAGAGACCAAGAGGTTTCATCCTTTTCTTCTTCTTGCTCCATGGTTCCCTACCTTCAGGCTGTCTTTTAGCTATTTCTTCTGCTTAGAAAGGATACTTCCTCTGTATCCACATTAACTTTGGTTCCAGTTCCAAAGTCACCCCTCTTCTGGGCATAATGTGGCTAGCTTAATATTGCCTCAACTTCCCCCAAACCCTGTGAGTTGTCCCTCCATGTCTCCTGTTGGACACAAAAAGCTGAACCCCCAGGTTCCTGGCTGAGCTGAGACCCATATCAGGCCTGTCACCTTCAAGAACCCACGTTTCTTACCAAGTGGCCCTCCCTCCTCAGAATTGGTCATATTCTAGCTTGTTTTGTGATTATACCTTCTCTCCAGCACTATGGGGGAGCCTCTACTCAATCACCAATTCAACAAATTAGTGATTAAAATCTACGAACTTCTACACACATGCTGGAATATAATGTGGTAAAAAAATAATGAGATCCCTGTCTCCAGGGAACATGAGACCTGCGGAAACCCTGAGACCAAACTTTTTTTGGGAAGCCATAAACTTTGGCATTCCCATCAATAGTTTACACAGAGACACACACACACAATACATAGTCATCACTGTTTTATCATTTGGGGTGAAACTTCTCTATGTTCTCAGGTCACCCTTTCCTGGGAAATGATTTCTATCATGTATTCTCCTCAAAAGGCTATTGCAAAGGGTTAAGATACTATATACAGAGGCGCATGACAGTGCCTGGCACCCAGTATGGGCTCAGTACGCATGAGAGGTGGTGGCTGTGTTATTGGTGGAAGTGGTGTTCTTGCCGAGTCTAAAGGAAAAGAATTTCCTGAGACCTGCAGTGGAGGATATGGCTCTGTGATATGGTTTATTGATGATGTACAATTAAGGGTGACCCTGCCTAACTTCCCAATGGCCCATCTCCATCCGTCTCACCATGGAAAACATGTAATCTTGTGTTAAGTAGGAGCAGGATGAAGGCTACTGCTCAGAGTTTATGCTCCGTGCTACCTACTGTCTAGTCTAGTCCATCTAGCTAGCTTGGCGTGTCTTTCCAGCTGTAGCCCAGGGCTGTGCTGCAGTACCCAGCTTCCTCCTGCAGGCTGTGGGCCACACAATGGCGAAGGCCACAGTGGCCATGGAGAGAACAGCTACAGGTATCATGTGAGTGTGGGTCAGGAGCAAGGGAGAACTTTTTTGTTCCCCTGGGGTTATAAGCAGTAGCTTGGGTTTCAGATGGATCAGGTGCTTTCTCAACAGAACCAATCAATTTCCCAAACTTTAATGGGCTTTGGATAGGTCTAGCTCCTAGTTAGACTGACAGGGCTCTGGCCCTGCACCTTCCCCTGGACCCCCCAACAATCTAGTACTGGTACTGGGGAGGGAAAGGGAGGAGTATTAATCCCCTGGGGTGTGAAACTGCAGCATCCTGGTGAAGCAAATGTCTCATGCTTCCAAGTTTATTAAGCTCAATAGCTAGTTCCGATTGCTCCCTCTTCTCAGTATCTAACTAAACACTGACAGTAACAGTTGAAAGGGAGTGGTCCTTAGCTAGTGAAAGTCTGGACACCGTCTTTCTAGGAAAAGGCAAAATTTATATTTGGTTGAGACCATTTGGGTGCCTACTCCTAGTGGGAAATCAGCTGAGTGACAGGGCTGTGATTACACACAGGCTGAGAGGGAAACTCAGTAAACATATCAGGGGAGGACCGGAGTTCTTCAGAACCATCAGGAAATGCCACAGGCAATGGACAGATCTATCTGGAAAATTCATATTTACTTTACTAAGATTTTTATATGAAACTTTTGGGGGTACTTTTTAGAACTGAACTAGGAATACAGGATTACATAGATTATCAACATGTACCATATTGAATCTACTCTGGGTAATGACACTACAAGCAGAATTTGTGGATGGTAATGGGTACAATCTATATAATTTTTAAAATGGACTATTTTTCCTTTCCTAAGAGATTTTACAAATGACATGTCAGCATGAGGACTCATCTTTTTTCTTTTGATCAAAGGAACATAACTTGTAACTTGGGGAAGATTGGAGCAGTAACTCTGGCTTCTTTATAATGTTAAAGGCATCAGAGTACAGAAAGGTGTTAGTTTATGAGATTGCCTTGTGTCTTTCATATTGGGTGAGTAGATACTCTCTTTCTATGTGAGGAGGAGAAGGACAAGGAGAATCTATCCTGGATCCAGACAGAGCACACCTGGGTGGAAGCATTTGGGTATCTTTCATGCCGTCCCTCTATATGAGTGAGAGACTGAATTTTCTCAAAGGGAATTATGACTCTCTCTTTGAATATCTACTTAGTGTGACCAGCAATGGACAGATACTTTATATTTCATTAGCTCATTGAAGTAGGTACCACTTTCCCATTTAACATGTGATGAATCTGAGGCCCACCAAGATCAAGGGCCTCACACAGGGGACTCCCAAACGATGACTGAGCGGTGAAGCATCTGGGCTCCCTGATGCCCAAGCAGGACCTCTTTCTACTGCCCTGCACTTCCTCTCAAGATGTTGTGTCCCAGGTATCTGAATAGCATAACAGGACATGTGAATATCTCAAAGCTTCTTTTCACTGTATCTTCAGTACACTGATGTTTTAAAGATAACTCAAGTCCACTGCTACATCCTGAAACGTTAAAGAGAGACACGATCATGGCGCAATGTTGCATGTTAGAGTACCTGATGGGGCTCTGCATCTCTATCCATGCTTTGCTGTGCTGCAGCAGCGCCCATGCCTGTTCCCTGTCAGCTACCCAAACACCTCTCTCCCCAGACTGAAGGCCATGGGGCGGGGCCATAACTACGGTGTTTACCTCTCCATTCCTGGTGCCTGGCAATATTTGTTGGATGGATGAATTCTGTCTGCACTGGCAATCCACAGGCAACATACATGATTTAAGTCTTCTTAGCAGGATTTTTCAAGAAAATAGTTTTGTCCTTTTTGACACTTTGTCTCACAGTTTGTATAATTTATTCATAGAGTTCTTCTTAGACTACTAATAAATTCCTGTGGGACATAGTCCCTTTATATAGTGGAATCCACCACTATAAAGTATTCACAAGAAATGACTTTTAAAAATCTTGTTTGGGGCTATGCTGATTATGAATTTCTGAATAGTTATATCTGAGCTTCTCTTTGTCTCAGAATATACAATGTAGGGTATTGGCATCTCTTTGTATTGGGACATGTAGCAATTCTGGGTTAAGGGTTAGGAGGTAGCAGGAGAGGGGAAGATATCAGAAATCTCTACTTCTTGGAGCTGAGACACTTCACATACCCAGGAGATAAACTCCTAGCATAAATTTTAGCAAATACAGGCATGGCATTTGCACATTGTTTATATGTCTAGATAATATGATGGTCTATGAACAGACCCTACATCTGCTCTCTGTCTTTCTACTGCCATGAACCTGAGACATTTTCATTTCTTTTTTTATATCCTAATAAATTTGAGACATACTTGCATGCCAACAGACAAGTCATTTTTGGTGGGGGCTGGCAGCCACCCCACTTAAATGAGGGCCTCCCTCATCACACTGAGGCACAGCAGATACAGAACAGGAAAACGGCTTTCACAGAGCTTCCATACCACCAGTTTCTTTGACTTTTGCCAACTGACTTTGCAAGTGTTCTCAAAAGTCCCTTATTACCTCTGTGAATGTGAAGAAACCCTGTGAAGTTCAAGGATTTATGAAATCACATGAAACAGGATTGAAAGCTGTTCTGGCAAAGTGATTGCAGTTTGAATTAGCTATGTCACCAAACCACATCCTGGCTTAAATGATGTTATTTATACTCAACTGCACTTGGCCATTCTCAAAGCTGTCTGTTGAGCACCAACTCTTGCCACAGCAATGTCTCTTAGCCCCTCTCCTTTGTGTGAGGGCAGAAGAATTGCCCTTATATACGCCACCGTACCAACGCCCAGGAGGAGCACATTTCACACAGAAAAAAATGTCCCTAATATTGATGTGGGTGAAATTATTGGGATTTCTGGACACACGACATGAACCCAGAAAGTATGATTTAAGAAGCAGAAAGAAGAGAGGTCATTGCCTTCACATCCCTTTCAATGTGGCTCCTTGAAGAGAGACAATGTAGGCGTGTAAAACTACAAACAGCATTCCCAGGTCTCAGTGTTTTTAATCATCATGTGGGAGGAAGAACAGCATCTATTTCTCAGGCTTGGTGAGGCATCCTGGAGAAGTTGTGGCAGGGCTCTGAGCATAGCCCCTGGTGGGTAATGAACTCCCAATATGTAGCCATCACTGTACAAGATTGTAAGGTAGTCTGTGTACCCTGTACTTGTTAGAAGTGCAGGCCTTGTATTCCACAGGGTGCAAATTAGTGTTAGGAGACAAGATCGGATCACGCCTAGGCTGTTCTCAGGCAGGCAACAGGCACTAGGGTTCCAAGCCACAGTGCCCTTTCTCTGAAAGCTCTCACTTAACATATCCTGGTATGTGATCTCATGTGACACATTTTCCCCGGGACCCAAAAGATTCCATGTGACTTCTTTAACTAGAGTTTAAAAGTACAGTACTTGCATTTTGATTCCTCTATCTGATATTCAATGATCTTACTATCAGGTTTAAATATTTGTGCTTGGTGTTTGTGTTTATCTGTAGTGGGGTGCAGATAGATATAGAACCTTTGCGTTTTAGTGACATATATCTGAAGTCATTTTTTTATTATTATATTACATTTATCTCATTCTTCCCCCTCTGCTCTCCCCTTCCCCACCCTCCTTATCTCCCCACCCCCTACAGTCAATCCCACGTGTTGTTTGCATCCATGGGTCATTGATGCTAGTTCTTTGTCTAAGCTGTTGCCCTTCCTTGCCTCCTTCTTTCCCACTCCCACCCACTCCCCTCTACACACTGAAAGATATTTATAATATCTTGGCTATTGTAAATAGTGCTGCTATGAACAAAGGATTGCATAGGTTCTTCTGAATTGGTGTTTCAGGATTATTTGGGTATAATCCTAGCAGTGGAATCACTGGGCCATAAGGCAGTTCTATTCTTAGTTTTCTGAGGAAATTCCATACTGTCTTCCAAAGTGGTTATACAAGCCTGCGTTACCACCAGCAATGCATCAGGGTTCCCTGTATTCATGTCTCTGGTTCTAGTTTGTTTGCTTGGTTGCTTGTTTGTTTGTTCATTAGTCTCCTGTATTAAGTGAGAACATGTGGTATTTAATTTCTGTTGTCTGGCTTATCTCACTAAACATGATACTCTCCAGTTCCATCCATGCTATCCCAAATGATAAGAGTTCTCTCTTTCTTTCTGTTTCATAGAATTCCATTGTGTAAGTGTACAATTTTTTTGATCCATTCATCCACTGAGGAGCAGTTACCTGTTTCCAGCACTTGGCTATTGTAAATAGCACTGCTATGAACAAAGGGTTGCATAGGTTCTTCTGAATTGGTGTTTCAGGGTTCTTTGGGTATAATCCTAGCAGTGGAATCACTGGGTCAAAGGCAGTTCTATTCTTAGTTTTCTGAGGAAATTCCATACTGTCTTCCAAAGTGATTGCACAAGGCTGCATTCCCACCAGCAATGTACCAGGATTCCCTTTTCCCCACATCCTCAACAGCACTTATTGTTTGTGGATTTGTTGATGATGGCTATTCTGACAGGTATGAAGTGGTATCTCGTTGTAGTTTTAATTTGCATCTCTCTGAAGGCTAACGATGTTGAGCCTTCTTTCATGTGCTTGTGGGCCCTTTGTATGTCTTCCTTGGAAAAGTTTCTGTTCAGGTCCTTTGCCCATTTTTTTAAAATTTAATTTTCTTGTTGTTCTGTTATATCCATCCCCTTTTTCCTCCCCTCTGTCCCCTTCCACACCTACCCCAAAGTCAATCCCACTTGTTGTCCATGTCCATGGTTCTTCCATACTAGTTCCTTTACTAAACTGATCCCCTTCTTTCCCTCCTCCTCTCCTCCTCCCCCCTCCCCCCCTCCCCTCTGACCTCTGGAGTTCTATTCATTGTATTCATGTATCTGTTATTTGTTCGTTTTGTTCATTATTGTCCTGAAAGGGGTGAGATCATATGGTATGTCTTTCAAGGATTGGCTTATTTCACTAAGCACAATACTTTCCAATTCCATCCATGTTGTCACAAAGGTTAGGAGTTCTCCTTTCTTTCTGCTGTGTAGTATTCCATTGTGTAAATGTACTAAAGTTTTCTGATCCAATCATCCACTGATGGGCAGTTAGGCTGTTTCCAGCATTTGGATATTGTAAATAGTGCTGCTATGAACATAGGGATACTTAGGTTCTTCTGAATTGCCATTTCAGGGTTCTTTGGGTATAGTCCCAGTAGTAGAATTGCTGAATCAAAAGGCAATTCCATTTTTAGTTTTTTAAGGAAATTCCATACTGTTTTCCATAATGGCTGCACCAACCTGCATTCCCACCAACAGTGCACCAGGGTTCCCTTTGCCCCACATCCTCACCAACACTTGTTGTTTGTTGATTTGCTGATGATTGCCATTCTGACAGGTGTGAAGTAATATCTTATTGTGGTTTTAATTTGCATCTCTCTGATGGCTAGCGATGTTAAGCATTCTTTCATATGCCTTTGGGCCCTTTGTATGTCTCCCTCAGAGAGTTGTCTGTTCAGGTCCTTTGCTCATTTTTTAATTGGGCTGTCTGTCTCCCTGGTTGAATTGCATTAGTTCTTTATATATTTTGGAGATCGAACCCTTGTGTGAGGGTATCATGGGCAAATATGTTTTCCCAAACAGTTGGTTCCCTTTGCCCATTTTTTAATTGGTTTGTTTGTCTCCCTGGTGTTGAGTCGTATTCGCTCTTCATATATTTTGAACATCAAACCCTTATCTGAGGTGTCATTGGCAAATATGTTTTCCCATGTGGTTGTTTCCCTTTTTATTTTCTTGATGTTTTCTTTGGCTGAGCAGGAATTTTTCAGTTTGATGTAGTACCATCGGTTTATTTGTTGCTTTATTTCCCTTGCCTTGGGAAATATTTTGGTGAAAATTTTGCTGTGTGGGATATCTGCATTTTTTTTGTTTGTTTGTTTATGTTTTCCTCTAGGGCTTTTATGGTGGCACTGCTTATGTTTAAGTCTTTTATCCATCCTGGGTTTATTCTGGTGTATGGTGTAAGTTGGTGGTCTAGTTTCATTTTTTTGCATGTGCCTGTCCAGTTCTCCCAGTGCCACTTGTTGAAGATGCTATTTGCACTCCATTTTACGTTCTTTCCCACTTTGTCCAATATTAGTTGCCCTTAGAGTCCTGGCTTTATTTCTGGGCTCTCTATTCTGTTCCATTGATGTGTTTGTCTGTTCTTGTGCCAGTATCAGACTGTTTTGGTTACTATGGCTTTGTAATATAGTTTGATGTCTGGCATTGTGATTCCTCCTACTTCATTCATCTTTCTCAGGATGCTATAGCTATTCAGGGTCATTTTTGACTCCATAAGAATTTTTTAAGTGTTTGGTCTAATTCTGTGAAATATGATGTTGGTATTTTAAAAGGGATTGCATTGAATCTGTAGATGACTTTGGGTAATATGGACATTTTAAAAAATATTTTATTTATTATTTTTCTGAGAGAGAAGAAGGGAGAGAGGCAGAGAGGGAGAGAAACACCAATGTATCATTGCCTTTCACCTGCCTCTAGTTGTGAACGTGGCTGGAGACCTGGCTTGCAGCCTAGTTACGTTGCCCTGGCTGAGAATCAAACCAGTGACTTCTGGGTTTGCAGGCTGGCGACTTATCCACTGTGCCACCAGCCAGGGCAGTATGGATATTTTAATGATGTTAATTCTTCACAACCATGAACATGGTATGTGCTTCCATTTATTTGTATCTTCCTTAATTTCTTTCTTCAGTGTTCCATAGTTTTCTGAATACATGTCTTTTACTTCCTTGGTTAAGTTTATTCCTAAGTACTTTATTTTTCTTATTGCTATAGTAAATGGGATTTGTTTTCTAACTTCTATCTCTGATATTTCATTGTTTGTGTATAAAAATGCCTTTGATTCCTGGATATTGACTTTGTATCCCACTATTTTGCTAAATTTGCTTATTTGGTTGAGTAACTTTTTGGTGGAGCCTATCGGGTTTTGTATGTGTACTATCATGTCATCTGCAAATAATGACAGTTTTACTTCCTCCTTTCCAATTTGGATACATTTGATTCCTTTTTCATGATTGATTGCTGTGGCTAGAACTTCCAAGACTATGTTGAATAGAAGTGGGGAGAGTGGACACCCTTGACTTGTTCCTGATCTTAAGGGAAAAGCTTTCAGTTTTTGCCTGTTGAGTATGATGTTAGCTGCAGGTTTCTCATATATGGCCTTTATTATGTTGAGGTATGCTCCCTCTATTCCCATCTTGCTGAGGGTTTTTATCATAAAAGGGTGCTCTAGTTTATCAAATGCTTTCTCATCAAATGCTTTCTTGGCATCTATTGATATGATCATATAGTTTTTTTCTTTCAGTTTGTTTATGTGGCTTATTAGATTTATTGATTTGCGAATATTGAATCATCCTTGCAAGCCTGGGATGAATCCCACTTGGTCATTGTGTATAATTTTTAAAAATATATTGCTGAATCCGGTTTTTCAATATTTTGTTGAGAATTTTCTCATCTAAGTTCATCAGAGATATTGGCCTGTAATTTTCTTTCTTTGTTGGGTCATAAAAAGAGTTTCAAAGTCTTCCCTCTTCTTGGATTTTTTGGAAGTGATTGAGTTAGAAATTAGTTCTCTAAATGTTTGGAAAAATTCACCTGTGTAGCCATCTGGTCCAGGGCTCTTCTGCTCTGGGAGTTTTTTGGTTACTGCTTCAATTTTACTAGTTGTTATTGGTCTATTCAGGCTTTCTACTTCTTGATTGAGTTTTGGTAGTTTATAAGTTTCCAGAAATTTGTCCAGTTCACCCGAGTTGTCAAATTTCTTGTCATATAGTTGTGTGTAGTAATTTCTTATAATTCTTAGTATTTCCATTGTGACTTCTCCGCTGTTGTTTCTGATTTTATTTATTTGGATCCTCTCTTTTTTCTTGATGAGTTTAGTTAATGGTTTGTCAATTTTTTTATTTTTTCAGAGAACCAGCTCCTAGACTTGTTGATCCTTTGAATTGTGCTTTTAGTCTCTATGTTGTTAAATTCTGCTCTGATCTTGATAATTTCCTTCCTTCTGCTTGCTCTGGGCTTTGTTTGTTGTTGTTGTTAGTTCTTGCAGCTTTATGATTAGGTTGTTTGTATGAGTTTCTTCTATCCTTTTTAGGTAGGCCTGTGTTGCTATGAATTTCCCTCTGAGCATTGCCTTCGCTGTGTCCCATAGGTCTTAAGGTGTTGTGAATTCATTTTCATTTGTTTCCAGATACTTTTTGATTTCTTCTTTGATCTCATTATTAACCCATTCCTTACTTAATAGAATGTTATTCAGTCTCCATGAATTATATTGTTTTTGGATTTTTTTTCTTGAGATTCACTTCTAGTTTCAAGCCATTGTAATCTGAAAAGATGCTTGATATGTTTTCCATTTTCCTGAATTTGTGGAGGCTTGTTTTGTGTCCTACTATGTGGTTTATCTTTGAGAATGTTCTATGTGCATTAGAGATGAAAATGTATTTTGCTTCTTTGGGGTGAAAAGTTCTGAGTATGTCAGTTAATTTCATTTCATCTAGAGTGTTGTTCAATGCTGCAATATCCTTGGTGTTTTTTTTGCTTAGAAGATCTTTCCATGGTTGATAATGGGGTATTAAAATCCTGTACTGTTAGTGTGTTGCTATCTATATCCTTCTTGAAGTCCTCCAAGATTGTCCTTATATATTTGGGGCTCCTAGGTTGGGTGCATATATATTTAAAAGGGTCATGTCTTCTTGATGAGTTGTTCCCTTAAGTATGAAATGTCCTTCTTTGTCTCTTTTTATGTCCTTTATTGTGAAATCTGTTTTGTCTGATATAAGTATTGCTACCCCAGCCTTTTTTTCATGTCCATTTGCTTGAAATATATTTTTTCATCTCTTCACTTTCAGTCTTTGTCAAACTTTTGTTCTGAGGTAGGTTTCTTGTAGATAGCATATATGTGGATCATGTTTTCTTATCCATTCAACTACCCTATGTCTTTTTATTGATGCATTTAATCCATTTACATTTAAGGTTATTTTTGAGAGGTACTTTTTCATGGACATTTTCCCCCTTTGTTCCTGTATTTCTCTCTATCTCTTCATCTTTTTAAAGGAGGCCTTTTAGTATCTCTTGTAATGCTGGTTTGGTGGAGATATACTCTTTTAGACTTCTTTTGTCTGGGAAACTCCTTATTTCACCTTCCATTTTGAATAAGAGCCTTGCTGGGTAGAGTATTCTTGGTTGCAGGCCTTTGTTTTTCATTACTTGGAGTATTTTTTGCCATTCCCTTCTGGCTTGTATTATTTCTGTTGAATAATCATTTGATAACCTTATCAGAGCTCCCTTATATGTTATTTGCTGTTTTTCTTAATGCTTTTAGGATTCTCTCTTTGTCTTTGAGGTTTGCCATTTTAATTATAATGTCTCTTGGAGTAGGCCTGTTTGGGTTCACCTTCATTGGGATCTTCTGTGCTTTGTGAACTTGAGAGACCCTTTTGCTCATCATTTTAGGGAAGTTTTCTGTCATTCCTTTTTCAAACAGGTTTTCTATCCCTTGCTTCTCTTCTTCTTCTGGTATCCCTATGATATGGATATTATTGTATTTTTGTGTTGTCCTGTATCTCTCTTCATTCTTTTTCAGTCTTTTTTCATTTTGTTGTAATGTCTGGTTATTTTTTTCCCTGTGTTGTCCTCCAATCCGCTCATCTGATCCTCTGCTTCATCTAACCTGCTTTGAAGTCCTTGTATTGTGTTCTTCAGTTCTGAGATTGTGTTCTTCATTGTGGTTCTTACTGATGTTTTCTATGTCCTTTTTAATGCTGGAGTAATTTTCAGTAAGTTCCTTGTAGTTGCTCTGGAGTTCTTTGTAGTTTTCTTTGAGTTCTGTAAGCTTGTGGAGTTTTTTTTTATAATGATTTCTATGAATTCCATGTCTGATAGCTTACTGGTTTCTAGTTAATTTCTCAGCCTGTCTGGTGATTCCTCCTTTCCTTTTGGTAATGGACTGTTTCTTTTTCTCCCCGTTTTTGGTGTCCGTTGTTGCATGTTTTTGTTTCTTGGATTAATCTGCTTTGAATCCCTGCCTTTGTGGAGTGTCCTTTTGTGTTAGGATATCTGTGGGTTTCAGTGCTACAGTCTCCTAGATTTCCTTAACTTGTTGCTTTTGGGGTGGCCTTTATGTCATTAACTTGAGCTGTCTGGTTGTATTTTGAATTCATTTTATGTGTTGCTCCTTTCACTCCAGTTGACTGATTGAGAGGCACTCCTTCTATCACATCTCATATACTGTTATTAAGCTGCTCCTCCTATTATTCCTGGAACATGTTCCAGTCTGGCACTTGTCCTCTGATTCCACTAAAACCAATCTTATGGTTCTGAAGTCATTTTGAAGTAGCAGATAAAAATACCTATTTCTTGTTACTACTCTGAAAATAGAATTAATTTGCCTTCCCGGTAATGAACCTCATTGCTTTAATAATAATAATATATATCAGGCTTCTCAACCTCATCCCTATATTGGAAGATGGTATGGCTCACTGGTGAGAACAGCAGATGTGCTTTGGCCAAAATAATTGCCTGAATGATTCTAAAATCTTCTCTTCTAGTCCTCTAATGCTGTAAAGGATGAAAATGACAGCTGAAGGTCTGAGTTGGGGATAGTAGCCAGAGAGGCCAACTAAGTGTTAAAATGTTCGTAAGGATCAATGGTTACCTAAGAAAAATTCATGCAAATGTTTCATTTTATTCTTTTATATCCATGTTTGTTCAATAATTAATATTATAATTGTTTGAATTATTTCCCTCAACACAAAAATTTTAAGTACAGCTAAGGATGCAAGAAGCCCTGGCTAGTGGCTCAGTGGATAGGTATTGGCCTGTGAACCCAAAGATGGCTGGTTCAGTTCCTAATTAGGGCATATAACCAGGTTGCAAGCCAGGTCCCCACCTGGAGGCAGGTGAAAGGCAACCATACAGTGGTGTTTTTCTCCCTTGCTTCCTCCCTTCCTGCCCTTCTCTCTAAAAATAATGAATAAAATGTTTTTAATGGAATCTATATTAAGCCCACAATTTCGCTGTCTCCTAGCATATGTTTTTGATTGGCTTTAGGATTATAAGATGTAAGAGATTTGAAACTATTTAATATTTATTAAATTATTTTTAATAAATATTTTATTGCTGTTCTATTATGGTTGTACCAATTTTCTCCTCTTTGCTCTTCTCTGCCCAGCTCTCCTCCCTCTCCCACAGTCACTCCCCACACTGTTATCCATGTCCATGGGCCCTTCATACTTATTCCTTGACTAATTCTTTCTTTTCCCTACTTTCCACTCTGACCTCTCCTCCCCTTCCCCCGGTAACTGTCAGTTCATGTTCAAACTAAACCAGGTCTATCTAAGAATAGGTGGGAAGGAGCTTAAGTATGGATTTTAGAAAAATTCAAGAGCACATTTCTGAGGTATCAATCAGGTATATCATATCCCATGATTGCTGTGATATCCTGGAGAGAGCCCTGTGTTAGATGAAAACAAAACAATCAAGTCTTAGTTGTCATCCAATTATTTAAAAACAGCTTCTGCCTCCTGCTCTCATTCATGCTCTAACGGTGAAAAATATTAGATGTTTCAAACAAAAATTTTGAATGACCTCTATGAGGCAACTTCCCTTGGACTTGGTATGTAGGGAATCTTCATTGTGTGTTGGAGGCACTTTTCCAACCTTCCTCCAATGTACAGAATGAAACAGCCATAATTCCATTCAAGATAGCTTATTAATATATATACACATATACTGTATATGTGTGTGTATATGTAAACATATTGTATATGTATGAACAGGGGTCCCCTATCTGTTTTAGGCAGGAAATTCGATACTAGAAATACCAGTAAAATATAATAAACTGTATAATCAGGGCTGCTGGTCTAATGGAGCTCAAATTCCAGGATAGAAAAAAAAATGGTAAAAATATGAATAAAGTAGTTTTAAAAACTGATATGTATAATAAGGAATAATCCAGAAGATATGACTAAGTTTACCCACTTTTGATTGGGAGAACAACCTCCCTGTGGAGGTATCATTTAAACCATGATCTTAAGAGAATCCATACATAAGACTATGAAGGAGAAGAGATTTCTAGGCAAAGGGAAGACCCTGAGGTAGTCAGCTTGGATTATTTTGAGGAACCCAGAAAAGGCCAACATGGCTGGATCCTTGAAGAGAAGATTCTGACACAGATATAGTGGGAGTGGTAGTCAGGGGCAGAGTGTGTGACTGTTGTTGCCATGGTAACAGGGTTAGCTTTTATTTTAACAGCAATCAAGCCATTGAAGGACTTTGAGCAGGAAGGAAGGAAGGTGTGAAGGATTTGAAGAGCATACTGACAGCTATGTAGAAACAGACTTTCAGAGGCAGTTAGAAGTGTCTTGCATTTGTCCTGGTGTGAGCAATGGTGGCTTGAACTATGGTAGCTGACCTGAGGAGGGAGAAGTATCTGGGGTAAGGATGTGGAAGTGGAGCCAGTCAGACTCATTGCTGGATTGAAATGAGAAATATCAAGTAATGTCTAGAGCAGTGCTACCCAGTAGAAATGGAATGCAGGCCACATCTACAACTAAGTTTTCTAGTAGCCATGTTAAAAATAAAATTAATTTTGATGACATATTAAACATGTTGGATTAAATAAAATATATTTTAATATGTAATCAGTATAAACATTATTACTGAGAATTTTACATTCTTTTCTTTTTTATATACTAAGCCTTTTAAGGTTAGTGTCAGTTTTGCATTTACAGCCCTTCACCGTTCATAGCAACTCCATGTGCAAGTGCTCAATCCCAGTGTGTTGGACAGTGCAGACCTAGTTGGCTTAGCTCTGAGCATCCTGGAACCAAGTGTGGTGCCCTGACTAGGCTTCATCCCTCAGGCTGTAGTTCTCTTCTTCCTAACAGGTAGGAAGGCTGTGCTTTTTGCCTCAAAAGGCTGAGTTGTGAAACTCCTATTTTTCTTGTTGACAGCTACATAAAAACACTTCATGAATATTTGTTTAGTTCATAAATCTAGTCAGGATCCTGCCCATACAATGGCTGGGCTTTCCCATGCAGAAGACAGAAACATTTGCAAAATTAGGGCTTGGGGTCTCTCTTGTCTGCCTTCTCTCAGAGTCTCCAGGTTTGTGGGTCTCCTCTTGTCACAGAGCCAGTGGGCAACAGGTATTAATGAACAGAGGAATAGAAATGGACTTTACATAAGTCATGTGTTTGTGCAGACCAAAGGAATTTTATAAACAAAAAGTTGGTATAAAACCCACCAATTTCACAGCAACACATGGCAGTACTTCATAATCACATTGCAAGTGACAATTTCATTTAACAAAAACATCCTACTTCATTAATTTAATTTTAAATGTTCCTTTTGCAATTTTGTTCATTTTAAGTATGTGAGTTATAGTTATATCAGATCTGTGATCATTATACTTTTATACACACACATACACAAAATAAGCTGTCATTGGCTTTCTATGTAAAAGTTTTTCTTTTTAAAAAGCGGTTGTTAAATTCACCAACTCAACTACATAGTGTTCAAGGTGATAAATGCTTCCAGAAGCTGAGTGGGCAGATGCCCATGAAACCACCTACCATTTTCAACCCCATGTCAATGAACTGTGCTTTCACAGTTATAACTAATGTGCCAAATGTATAACTTGAGTAACTAACTAGAGACCCCAGGAAGTCTTTAGTTCTTAATCTGGATACATTGATAACTTACTTTAGTATTAAAAGCCTTTGATGCCATGTTCAGTTTTAATTATTTAATGTCATATAAAAAAGGGAAAGTCCTTTTAACTTATAACAATGCAAATTAAACTACTGCATTTTGGTTACCTCAAGGATTTTGGAAATGTTCCTGGATTATTAACCACCTTTTTAAAAAAGTATTTCTATAGGAATGTATTTCTGAGTTCTAAATTATGAACTTTTAATATTAGGACATTTCAAGTAAAAATCTTCCAAAAGACAAGACTTTGCTAAAGCTCTAGTGTGTGTGCATGTGTGTGTGTGTGTGTGTGTGTGTGTGTGTGTGTGTGTGAGATACTGCCTGCAAACCACCAGAAAGAAATGTAGGACAATATAATTTCGGTACCAAAGATGGTCCGGCCATGGTCTCCATACCTCTTTTTATAGATGCATAAGGCACTGGTTGAACTTGCTAAAAATTCAAACATCAGGGCTTGACTCCTCTCTAAGTCTGTAGTTAACTCTATCCCCAGAGAAGAAGCAGTACTTTGCCTTGTGGGTGACACCACCTGTTGGAACCGGATGTTATGGTGCAGTGCAAGAATGATGTTCAGAGACAATCAGATAGAATTTAAGGAGCCTTTCTTAGTTGGCCAGCAGCTCCCCACCTTCAGTCCACGCAGGGATTCCGGTGAACAGTCCCGACCAAGGGATGCAGTCAGCTTTTATAGTTTTCTATATATCCTGAATAAGGTCACACAAACAACTGGTCCTCACTCCTGACATCCTGGTTCTGCAGTTCTTACTGGGGAGTGGGGGAGGAACGTGGTTGCCTATCGCTATTCACTGCCCACAGGTGTTTCTTGTTATACAAGCATTCCTGCTATGCCTGGCTGAAGTGTGCAACTGCAACCCTATTTATTCTAGCAGAGTAAGTCTGTGGGGAAGGGGAGGGAGGTTAAATTTTCCTTACCATCTCACTGGACTAGCCACCTGCTCTGGGTCAGAGTGCCTGGCCCTTTGTTCAGAAAAATGGCAGCCATCTCTGCTGAGTCCCTACTTTGAGGCAGATGCTTCCCTATATTAACAGATCAAATCCTTACAAGCTCATTAAGTAATTTGTTAGTGTTTTAAGTTTGTTAGAGGGGAGGAAACTAAAGTTTGGAAGAAGCAAGCCTCTTACCCACTGTTAAACAACTAGTCAAATAGTTAAGGGCAGAGCTGGGAAATAATTCCTGTCTGACTCAGAAGGCTGGTACACCATCAGATTTTTTGCCTGGTAAGCATTCATACCTGAACCTTAAATCCCTGCTGAGCCAACTGAGCTAAACTAAGGGGCACCTTGATTGCAGGTAATTTTGTTCCCAAACCTGCAAAGTGTGGTGTAGTCTGGCCTCATAGCTAAATTGTGCCCTCTTCCACCCTTGATCATCCATTGTCGTTCCTATATGGCCTCTGCCAGACTTGTACTCAACTCCACAGTCTCTGCCCTCTGTCTATTTTTGCATGAGTGAGCTTGACAAATGTTTTCATTTGAGAACTCAGGCAAGCTTGCCTCCCTGTGCTTGGTTTATTGTGAGCTTGGTAGAGTGGCACTGCTGGTTTTAGCTTAGTCATCAAACTTTGAGCTGATGCTGATCTAAGTAATTGTCCTGGATAGACTCTGACAGAGTAAACCTGAGTCAGTGACACCTCTGCTCCAGGGTGAAGGGCAGCCCATGAGGGTTAGGACACTCCTCCTAGTGGTGGCAGGCTGCAATGAGCTGTATGAATGGATAAATTGTGATTGTTTTGAGATTACTCCTATTACAAGAAGCTTAGAAGAAACCCTAACTAGACATCAATGTGATGCAGCTAGTAATCATCTTATCTGACCTCTTGGCAACTCATGTTGGATAATGGATAAATAGATCTTAGTGTTCCTACAGGAGGTAGGTCTCCTGGTGATTAGGGAGGGATCTGTAAATAATACCAAAATCTAACTGTAGATATAGCAATGATGATCTAGAGGCTAATTAAGAAAATAAAAACACTCATGTAAAATTAAAACTGTGACAGGGAGCTATCTTTGAGATCTCCTAATTGCCTGGAAGATTGGCTATCTCAGCTACACTTTTCTCCTGTGGAGGAGGACTTCTCATAGAATTCCACGATTCTTTTCATATTCTCATAATGGCTTCCCTTTGAAAGGTGAGTTAGAATAGAAAATCAGCATGAACTATATACATGCAACTATATGCATACATCACAGCATGGAGGAGACTGGTGTACAAAAAGTAGCTTGAAAACCTACAGGAAAAAAAAAAAATAATGGATGGATATTTGTGATGGGGACAAAAAAAGTACCAGCACAAAAGACTTTTTTTAAATTCCCCAGCTCTTTAAAAATAACTTTTTTCTAAGCTTGCCCACTTTCCCTTCTTCTCAACCTTAAGGAGGGTTCCTCCTCTGCTGGATCAATTTATGATTCTGTGATGTAGAGCTTGGGAACTGTGTATGTGAGTGTAATGAACACGTGTATGTGTATAGCGATATACGATTATATGTACACATGCGAAATATGTATAAGAGTGGTATGCATGCATATATACAGTATGTATACTTATATGTATGCTTCTATGTAGATATATGCCTATCTTTCTCAGGATTATGTGGCCTAGAGATTAAAGAGAACTTCTGGTAAAAACTTTAAGGAATTTGGAGAGGTTCTGGAGTAGCCATGGAGCTTATGAATTGAAGGTAAAAGGAAAGAGAGCTTTAAGTACCATTCTAGGTTGTAAATTAGGGTTTCATTCATTGTAGCTTTGAGAGCTACAATACTAAAACTTCTCAGGTACTTGGATGGATGGACCTGTGTCTCTTTGATGTAACAGTATCAGGACTGAATTGCATGCCCCCACTCCACCCACGACCCCTCCCCAGGCATGCAGTACACATTTTACTTCATTGGTAAATGTGATTGGTAGGTAGGACATGGGGAAAAGGGAAGAACTCTTTTGAGAACCAAAACAAGTTGAAGTTGGTTTTCTAGAAGACAAATTTCTTTATTGGCAGTCCCAAAGATACAACCAAATGGAGGTACTATTTGAGAGAAATAGACAGGAAAATGAAATCAGTTGCCGTATCAGCTGCCTGCTCATGGAGCTTTATGAGAGAGAATATTTTCCTTCAAAGGAGAGAGCAAAAGAAATGAGCTGTGAGACTACGCATATGTGTTGCTAGTGAGAAAGAGACTGCTAGATCAGGAAAGATTTTTGAATGCGTTGTTCTTTTGGTTCTGTCTCTGGTTTGAATATAGTCCATAAAAAAACGCATTCTGCCTCTCAGGATGGCACTGACTGCTCTCTAGTAATAGGGCTCAGACCTGGTCATTGACCTGAGGTCTCAGTGCTTTGATGAATCACTAAGTTGGAGTTTATGGACGTTCAAGAATCATTTATAAAAGAACTTGATGGTGGTTTACATATTATGGCATTTTCTTATTTATGGTAGGCTATTTCAATTTGGAAGAAAATTGCTGTTGGTTGATTATATCTTCAAGGTCCCTCCAAAAAAATCTAGCCACTTTAAGTTTTATAGCTATGTACATAGATATTTGCTTTGTGATGATACAATACAGGGATGGGCAAAAGTAGATTTATAGCTTTAATACAAATAAAAAGTAATAATGAATAAGTGATAGTACAAGAATAAGCTTTGTTTCACATACCCACAATTGTAAACCTCCTTTTACTCACCCCATATAAATACTTAACAAAATGGGAAATAAAAATATTGGATCAGTTCCTTTGTGTATCAGAAAAAGGAAAAAAGGGAAAAAACCCAGTATGTACATGTGCCCGTGTGCAATGGCAATTAAATTCACTGCTTTTGGAGAACTGTTTCTCTAAATATTTCAGGCAGGAACAAACTAACACAGCAGGGAGAAGAAACCCAATTGAGGGGTGCATGGCACCATCTAAAAAGGGTGAGAAACCACTCTGTTAAACAAGAGAGTATTGAAATTAAACAGGTATCAAAATTATATACTCCCTGGAAGAATGGCTGATCCTGGGAAATTGACTACTACTCAGGGGGTAGGGAAGTAAACTGCTGCCTGTGTAATTTCAGCCTGTCACCAGGTAAGTACAGTTGTAGTCAACAAGCTAATAGCAAAAAAGGGGCCTGTCTGCTGCACACGCAGAAGGAGCCAGCTGATGAACCATCTGGGTGCTTTAGTAAAGAATCAAGATTCCTTCCCAGCTCTTAGCACACCACTAGAATTCTGAAGGACAGCTATTCTTCAAAGGCAGTAAATTTCTTTATACCCATTAGTATTGATTACAAAAAAAAAAAATTCCCCGTAAAACACAGTATGAAACACAGAATGAAAGTTTCAATATATGTACAGTGAAACAGGGAAGAAATTGCAGGCAAGCAGAACACTATAATAGTTCAGAGCTGCCACAACTGGTCAGTACACATCGGCATAGGGCACATAATGACAGCACAGGTAGAGGGAGATGGAGAAGGTACATTGGTTACAGTCCATTGGCAAAACTAGCCACATGACCCTAACCTCAGTGTATGGATGTCTGGTAAGCATTCAAATCAAAGCCCAGCATCTCTCAGGTCTGATGTGGCTCTTCTTGGTTTAGGGACCCAAGAGTGAAAAACTAATTGTTTGCTTTTCCTACTCATCAGTATTTATGGCAGACAGCAAGCACACTTAATTAGGATTCCAAATGATTCCCTGTTACTTGGAACAGGAAAGAATAGAGTCACCTCGCAGCCACTGGTCCCCAGTAATTTGATATCTTCCATATGTTGGGAGTCAGCTTATCCTTCCAGGTGAATCCTTGATGAGGGTCTCTAAAAGGAGTTCAAGTTCCCTTGTCCATTGATCTCTACTGGACCCTGGGCTGGCCCTCTAGGGGATCCCTCTTTTTTTCTTTGTGCTTTTTGGCCATGAGTGAAGTAGGTGTGGGGTAGCATTCGTTCCTCAAGGACTGGACAGATTTCTCAGACTGCATCCTGTTTGTTAAAGGGACAGATTGAAAGTCACTGGAGACCTCAGACAGAGAGACCTCCCAGCATCCAGTTTCTTTTGGCAATGCATATCCCTTAAGAATTAAGTTGGCTTCTGGTCATTGATTCCAGTATGTCTCATGAGTCAGTAACCATACTCACATTTTTTTTTTTTTTTTTTTTTTTTGAGACAAGAGTTTTCAGATCTGGTGTTTACCTTCCCATAACTTTTTTCTTCTTTCCAAGTTAATAAACAGAAATATTGAGGCTTTGGGAAACAAAAAGTAGGAAAGCCACATTTCATTTCCCCTGCCCTTTAAAAAATGTTTTCAAGAAAAGAGCCTAAGGTTTATAATGTATAGCTTTCATATGTCAAGAAGACAAAGATGAATAACTCAATAGAAACAAGACAAAGTCTACGAGGAGATAATTTTTAAAAAAGACATGCACTTGGCCAATAAATGTAAGAAAAATATGCTCATCACAAATTTTAAAAATTGTAATGAGATATATTTTCTACCTCTAATCTTGGTATAGATTTAAATTTATATATTCAAGTATATGTTAATAAAAATTACATATCTTTAAGGTGCACAATATGATGATTTGATATGAAGGTACATACACAGTGAAAGGATTATTACAGCCAAGCTAATTAATATGTCATTTCACAGTTGCCTTGTTTTTTGTGATGAGAATACCTGAGGTCTATTCTCAGTATATTTCCAGTATTCACTAGTTTTACTAACTATAGAATCATTCCTGTGCATTAGATCTCTAGACTTATTCATCCTGCCACATCCTTAATTTAGTCTTTGTTCTGAGTCATTTTATCAAATTGAGAGCTTTAATTATGCATCTGGGATGCAAGGCCCTGAATTTGGAAATCAATCCTGAATATTTTCTTGTATTTGGTTTATTTTTGTAAACTGGCCAGTTCTTTCCCAGTTCATCTTTCTAGCAACCAATGCAGCCACACACATGAACCATCTGTGTTTAGGGTGTCAGGCACGTTTCACCTGCTGAGCTGGCCCAGGCACAGGCCACTGAACATGTTCTCCTGCCCATGTGGACCACCTCCCACCTGTCCTCTGACATCCAGTTTCTTGTTTTCTGCTGCCCAAGCTACACTAATGTGTATATTTTATGGTTTTTGTTAGGACAGCACCCTGCTTCTGGATTCCAATTTCTGTGTACGGATAATTAATAACAAAATTTCGGAAGTTTAACAAAGTAAATTCCAAATGGTTCTGCTCCAACTAGTGGCTATTTCATCAGAAATATGTATGTGTGATCTTAGCTTCCCACAGCAAATTTCTCAGTCTAAAAATGTCACAGGCCACTTCTACTTACAGTCTATTAGCTGGAACCAGAGCACAGGGAACCAATTTAGCTGCAAGGAAGGCTGAAAATCTGCAAAGGCTAAGAGTAGTGACATACACTTGAACAGCCAACTGCTAAAATGTAGTTTCCTTATCAACTACAATATGAAGGTGCAGACAGTGTCCAAATTCCCTTTGTTTTCCAAAATAACCCAGGGCTATTCTCCTGAATACTCCTCTTCTCTTAATTTCTGTCTCTGACACCATGGAGCTGGCTTTGTACAGGAGCATGATCTAGGTTGACAGTGGGCAGGCAGGGGTTCTTCCTAGAGGCTCTGCAAACCCCCACCTGCACTCCCCTTTGGGTAGGTGGCCTAACCCCTGACTCTCCCTACTCTTTTATTTAGAGACAAACTCCTCAATTACTTTCTTCCCCTAACATTGTTTGCTTTTCTGGTTGAGAATGCTAGAGTGAAAGGAGTTTTAAGTTTTCTTTAATTTAATTTAGTTTTTAAAAATATTGAATTTATTGGGGTGATATGGTAAATAAAATTATATAAGTCTAGTTTACATTCTGTAATACATCATCTGTATATTCTATTGTGTCTTCACCATCCAAAGTCAAGTCTTTTTCCATCACCATTTATCTGCTGTTTACCCTCTTCTATCTCCTCTACCCCACTTTCCCTCCTGTGAACACCATACTGTTGTCTGTCTATGATTTTCTTTTGTTTAATCCCTTGACCTTTTTTACCTAGCCCACAGCCCCCCTCCCCTTTGACAGCTTCTGTCTGTTTTCTGTATCTATTAATCTGTTTCTATTTTGTTTTTAAAATTTTTCTTTAGGTTCCACATATAAGTGAAATCATATGGTTTTGGTCTCTCCTTGAGTTGCTTATTTCACATAGGATAATACCAGGTCCACCCATGCTGTCACAAAAGTTAAGATTTCCTTTTTATTTATGGCTGAGTAGTATTCCATTGTGTAAATGTACCACAGCTTTTTTTATCCACTCATCTACTAATGGACGTGGGCTGCTTCCAAATCTTGGCTATTGTAAATAACATTGCAATGAACATAGGGGTGCATATATTCTTTCAAATTAGTGATTAAGGTTTCTTCAGATATATTACCAGAAGTGACAATGCTGGGTCATAAGTTAGTTACATTTTTAATTTTTTGAGGCAATTCCATACTGTTTTCTACAGTGGCTGCACCAACCAGCATCCCCACTAACAGGGCACAAGGGTTGCCTTTTCTTCACATCCTCACCAACACATGTTGTTTACTGATGTATTGGTGATAGCCATTCTGATAGGTATGAGGTGTTATCTCATTGTGCCTTTAATTTGCATTTCTCTGATGTTTAGTGATGTTGAGCATCTTTTCATATGTCTATTGGCTATCTGTATGTCCTGTGGAAAAGTGTCTATTCAGAGTTCTTGCCCATTTTTCACTAGATGGTTTGGGTTTTTTAGTGTTGAATTTTATAAGTTCTTTATAAATTTTAGATATTAACCTCTTATCAATGTATTGTATCATTGGTGAATATGTCCTCTCATTCAGAGGATTGTCTTTTCATTTTGTTCATGGTTTATTTCCTTTGCTGTGCAAAAACTTTTTAGTTTGATGTAGTCCCATTTGTTTGTATTTTTACCCCTTGTCCAAAGAGATATATCAGAAAAAAATTGCTATGAGAAATGTCTGTGATTTTATTGCCTGTTTCTTCTAGGATTTTTATTTTTAATTCACTTCGAGTTTATTTACATGTATGATGTAAGAAGGTGGTCTAGTTTCATTTTTTGCATATGTGTGTCAATTTTCCCAACACCATTTATTGAATAGACTATCTTTACCCCATTATATGCTTTTGCCTCCTTTGTCAAATATTAATTAACCATAAAGGCATGGGTTTATTTCTGGGCTCTGTATTCTGTTTCATAGATCTATATGTCTGCTTTTCTGCCAGTACCATGCTGTTTTGATTACTACATTCTTCTTCTTCAAGATTGCTGTTGTTATTTGGGGTCTTTTGTGGTTCCATATTAATTTTTGGAATACTTGTTCTAGTTCAGTGAAATACCCCATTGGTATGTTGATAGGAATTGCATTGAATCTTATAGATTGCTTTGTATAGTACGGACATTCTAGTGATGTTAATTCCTCCTGTCCATGAACGTGATATATGCTTCCACATATTATATGATCTTCAATGTCTTTTAATTTTTTGAGTAAAGGTCATTTACATTCTTGCTTAAATTTATTCCTAGGTATTCTTTTTGAAGCAAGTGTGAATGGGATTATTTTCTCAGTTCCCTTTTCTGATAGTTTGTTACTGCTATATAGAAATGCAACCAATTTCTGAATGTTTATTTTTCAGTTCTAGTAAATTTTTTGGTGAAATATTTAGGGTTCTGTATACACAGTATTATTTCATCTGCAAATAATGCCAGTTCCATTTCTTTCTTTCTAACTTGGATGTCTTTTATTTCTCCTTCTTATCTGATTACTATGGCCAGGGCTTCCAGTACTATGTTGACTAAGAGTGCTGAAAGCACTCACCCCTGTCTTGTTTCTGATTTTAAGGGAAATGCTCTTAGTATTTGCCCGTTAAGTATGATGCTGGCTGTGGGTTTGCCATATATCCTTTATTATGGTTAGATATATTCCCTGTATTTGCACTTGCTGAGGTATTTTTTTAATTTTAAGGTTTTATTTATTTATTTTTAGAGAGAGGGGAAAGGAGTGATAAAGAAAGGGAGGGAAACATCAATGTGTGGTTGCCTCTTGCATGTCCCCAGCTGGGACCTGGCCCACAATTTAGGCATGTGACCTGACTGGGAATCAAACTGGTGACCCTTTGGTTTACAGGCTGGTGCTCAATCCACTGAGTTACACAAGCCAGGTCTTGCTGAGAGTTTTTATCATACACAAATACTGGACTTTAACAAATGATTTTTCTGAATCTATTGATAAGACGATTTTTATCATTCATTTTGTTTATGTGGTGTATCATGTTTATTGATTTGCAGGCATTATACCAATATGACATTTCAGAATAAAACCCCTTGATTATGATGTATGATCCTTGTAATGTATTACAGAATGTATTTTGTAATATTTTATTGAGGATTTTAGCGTCTATGTTCATCAGGGATTTTCACCTATAATATTTGTTGGTAGTGCCTTTATCTGGGTTTAGAATTAGGGTAATGTTCAGGTGTAAAATAAGCTTGAGTGTCTTCTCTCCTCTTGAACTTTTTGAAATATTTTGAGAAGGCTAGGTGTTAGTACTTTGAAAGTTTGGTGAGATTCACCTGTGAAGCTATCCAGTTTAGTATTTCTGTTTGTTAGAAGTTTGTTGTTGTTTTTAGTTATTGCTGTAATTTCATTAATTGTAACTGGTCTATTCAGATTTTCTGATTTTTCCTGGTTCAGTTTTGGAAGAGTGTATATTTCTGTGAATTTTATCCCTTTTGTTCAGTTTGCCCAGTTTGTTGGCACATAGTTGTTGTAATTGTTTCTTACAATCCTAGGTATTTCTTTGGTGCCAGTTGCTACCTCTTTTTCACTTCTGATTTCATTTACTTGGGTCCTCTTGAGTCTGGTTAAAAGTTTGCCAGTCTTGTTTATCTTTTCAGCCAGCTCTTGGTTTCATTGATCATTTTTATTTTTATTTTTTAGCCTCTATTTTGTTTATTTCTGCTCTGGTCCTTGTCATTTCCTTTCTTCTACTGACTTTAGACTTTCTTCTTGTTTTTCAAATTCCTTTAAGTGTTAAAGTTAGAGTGTTTATTTGAGTTTTTTTCTTGTTTATTATAATTAGTCTGTAATGCTATGAATTCCTCACTTAGGACTGCTTTCACTGTGTCCCACAGGTTTTGGGTTGTTGTGTTCTCATTTTCAATTGTCTCAAATTGTCTTTTGATTTCCTCCCTGATCTCATTGTTAACCTATTTATTTTTTAGTAACATGTTTTTTAGCCTCATTTTCTTTGTGTGTTTTGCAATTTTTTTCTTGTGATTGATTTCTAGTTTCATACCATTATCAGAGAAGATAATTGATATGATTTTAACCTTAAATTTATTGAGATTTGTTTTATCTTCGAACGTGGTCTACTCACGAAAATGTTCTATGTCACTCGAGAACAATGTATATTCTGCTTCTTTGGGTGAAATGTTCTGAAGATATCAATTAAATTCATCTGTCTAGTGTGTCAATTAAAACCTCTGTTTCTTTGTTCATTTTTCTTTCTGGAAGATATATTGATTGATGTCAGTGGGGTATTAAAATTCCCTACTATGACTGAATTAATGACTATCTCATTTTTATGTCCATTAAGCTTTGCTTTATATAGTTATATGCTATGATTTTGGGTGCATAACTGTTTATAAGGGTGATATCCTCTCATTGAATTGCTCCCTTTATCATTATGTAGTGTCCTTTGTCTTATTGCCTTTGGTTTAAAGTTTTTATTTTGTCAATTATCATAATTTCTACTGCAGCTTTTTTTTTTTTTCCATTTCCATTTGCATTATATGTTTTCCTATCTCTTTATTTTTAGTCTTTCATTTTGAGGTGGCTCTTTTGTAGACAGCATATGAGATCTGTCTCAAAAGTATTGAGCCAATGTTAATGTAAGTAAAATAGTATCAGATGACTGACACTATCATATATATATATATGGTTCTTGATTTCTTTTCCATTCAGCTACCTTTTGATTGAAACATTTAAGCCATTTGCATTTAAAGTGATTATTGATAGATACATCTTTATTGCCATTTTTAATCTTTTAACTGTGTTGCTCTATTGTTGATCCTTCTCCTCCTCCTCCTCCTCCTCCCCACCTCTCCCTTCCCCCTTATTCATTCCTCCTTCCCTCCTCCTCCCTTCTTCCTCTTTATCCCTTCCTCCTCCTTCTCCTCCCCCTTCTTCTTCAGATCCTTTAATGTGTCTTGTGATCATGGTTTGGTGATAATGAATTCCTTCAGCTTTTTCTTGTCTAGGAAGCTCTTTATTTCTTCTTCAATTTTAAATGATAGGCTTGCTGGGTAAAGATGTCTTCATTGTAGGTTCATCCTTTTCATCACTTTCTGGCCTGAAATAATTCTATTGAGAAATCAGCTGACAGTCTTATGAGAGCTTACTGGTAGGTAACTGTCTTCCTCTTGATGCTTTTAAGAGTCTTTAACCTCTGCCATTTTAATTGTGCTGTGCCTTTGGTATGAATATCTTTGGATTTATCTTGTTTGGAACTCTCTGGACTTCCTGGATGTATGTGTCTTTTTTCATTTACCAGGTTAGGAAAGTTTTCAGTCATTATTCCTTCAAAGATGTTCTTGATCCCTTGCTGTCTCTATTCTCCTTTTGGTACTGCTATGATGTGGATGTTGTTACTCTTCATGTTGTCCCCAAAATTTTTTAATCTATCCACAGTTTTAAAAACTCTTTTTTCTTTTTGCTTCTCTGATTGGTTATTTTCTAATACCATGTCTTCCAAGTCACTGATTCAGTTCTCTATTTCATTCAACCTACTGTTTATTCCTTCTAGTGCATTCTTTGTTTTGATACTGATATAAAGATATTTGAATAAAGATATTGTATTCTTTATTTCTGTATGTTTTTTATGGCTTCTGTGTCCTTTTTCATGCTGTTGTAGTTCTAAGTTCCTTGTAATTCTCATATTCTCATTAAGTTCTCTGAGCATCCTTATAACAATTTTTTCTTTTTCTTTTTTTTCTTTTTTCTTTTTTACTTTATATCTGGTAAATTGCTTGCCTCCATTTCATTTATCTCTTTCCTTTTCTGGAGATTCTCTCTCTCTCTCTCTCTCTCTCTCTCTCTCTCTCTCTCTCTCTCTCTCTCTCTCTCTCTCTCATTTGTGGCCTGTTTCTTTGTCTCCCCAGTTTTGCTGCCTCTTTGTGTTTGCTTCTGTGTCTTAAGTAGTTCTGCCATTTCTCCTAGTCTTGGTAGGATGGTCTTATATAGTAAGTGTCCTATGGAATTCACTGGCACAGTCTACTTGATCACTTGAGCTGGGTGCTCAAGGAATGACTCTTGTGTGGGTTATATGATCCTTTCTATAGTAATTGAGCTCTGATTGCTGTTGGCTCATTCATGTGTGGGCTTGACTCAGGCTGGCTGACTATGAGGATCAACTTTGACCACAATGTACAAGCTGCTTTGCAGATGCTGACCACACTAAGAAGAATTTGCATCAGTAGAATCTGGTGCCTGTTGTGATTTCCCTTTGGATATGCTCTGATGTCTGAATCTGGTCACTGGGTGTGTTTTGAGAGCTCTTGGGAGCCACTCTGGTACAGACCATTATCAGATGCCTATACCATTAACTTCCCCTGGAAAACCTGTTTGGAGGTACAAAGTGATTCACAGTTTGTGGCTCCTTCTGTTGGGTCTGAATTGTGTGAGAAGGACCAAACTGCCCACTAAGCCAGATTCTACTAACATTGAGTCTATAAGAAGCTGAAGGTAACCTGAGATCTGCCTCTGTCTGCTGGTTACCTGTTAGGCTTAGTCACTGAAAGAACCTTTGGCTATACTTGAGTTGCATGAGGAAGGTTCTCAGTGAGTCATCAGGTTGGGGCAAGTGGTGTTCACCTATTAGATATGTGTTCAAACTCAGTCCCAGTGTTGGGTCTAAGGCCACTCAGCAGAAGTTCCAGGGTATACCAAATCAAGCTGCTACTCACTGAGTTCCCACAGCCCTTTATTTTGGGGTAGTCTCAGGAAATTATCTGGGTAAGGCCAATAGAGTTGATCAATCCTGAGCAGGCCAAGAGTTGGCTCTCAAGGGAAAATGACCCCTTTCCTAGAGCTGCACAACTCAGTTTATCCCAGATTCTGATGAGAGCCTGAGCTCAGCAGCATGAGACAACCTGGAGTTGGGAGGGTGGGGTTGGTGCATCTCCTGTGAGGGGGAGAGTGAGTCAGGCTTGGGGGAAGGAGGGAGGAATATTCTCCTGGAGTCACATAACTGAGCCACTGACACCTGTTGAATCTGCCAGAACCTCCACATCTCACCCTGACTCCTCAACAGGGTGTGAGCTCTGAAGACCTGGGAACAAGAAGAATAGAGGGTGGGGCTGTTGCATTCCTTCAGGCTGAGGCCATAAGGAAGAGAGTGGTTCTCCCATGAAAGATAGTGTGGGGTAGGAACTCAGCACAGGGATCCTGGCAGCTGTCCCTTTAGTGTTCTCCCTAGAGGCACAAGCTTCAAGCTCTGCTGATGCAACCCTTAACTTGCTCCACTATCCCTCCCCTGGATCCTGGGGTGAGTGGCTGTAAACAAGGTCTCCTGTGTCTCTAGCAGACTCCCATCTCTCCCTGGCAGACAGAATCCCCACTGATTTTTATAGCCAGATGTTATGTTGGCACCTCTTGTCTAGTATGGGGAGTCTTACACGGGGTTGGGACCTCACACTCCTCAGGGGGGGAATATTACAGCTTAAATATTTTTTTCCACAATCTCAGGCCCTACTTGTAGAAATAGGGGCCAGCTCTTTTTGCATCTCTGCCCTTCCTGCCAGCCTTAATGTGGCTTCTTCTATAAATCATTGGTTATAAGACTTCTCTTCAGTTAGTCTTTAGTTGTCTATTCAGGTTGATTGTTCTATATTTTGGTTGTAATTCCAGTTTGGTCCTGGGTAATGGTGGCTGTAGCTTCTGTTTACTCTTTCATTATCTTGGGGCTTCTTCCCTTATTTAATTTAAAAGGAACTTTTTTTTGCAATTTTTAATTTTAAGAAAATGTGTGTTTTAGTGAACTTCAAAAATACATTAGTATTTCATCTATAAAATAGATGAACAACATCTATTTCATTACCTGAAGTTTGATACTATTAGCATTTTGTGTTATTTTCTCTGGTCTTTAATTCTAAGCATATTTACTTATACTGGATTAAATCCAGTATTATAGTTTATTCTGTGTCTTGCTTTTCTTAACAATGAATTATAAACATGACATTACTAGGTATTTCTATAAGCATAATTGTCTTACTGAAGTAACACATTTTACACAACCCTTTTAAAGTATATAATTCATATTATTATTTACGCATTTAGTACATTCACAGTGTTGTGCAGCCATCATCTCTGGTTTCAAAACATTTTTATCACCCCAAAGGGAACCATTCCCATTGACTTGTCACACCCTGTTCCTCTAATTTTCCCAGACCCTGAAAAGCACCAGTCTGTTTTTTGTCTCTATGGATTTATCTATTCTGGATAGTTCATGAAAATTGAATTATACAATATGTGACCTTTAGTGTCTGGCTTCTGTTACTTTGAATAATGTTTTCAAGATTCATCCATGTTTTAGCATGTATTGGTATTCATTCCTTTTTACTGGCTGAAAAAATATCTCATTGAATCAATGTAATACATTCTGTTTATCCATTCATCAGTTGATGAATGTTTGGATTGCCCCCATATTTTGGCTATTGTGAATAGTGATGCTGTGAATAAATTTGTTTGAATACCTGTTTTTAATTTAGATGTATACCTAGAAGTAGAATTGTTAGCACATATGGAAATTCTATATTTAAATTTTGTTACCCTCCAAGCTGTTTTCCATAAAGACTGCCATTTTACATTACCACCAGCAATACATAAGAGTTCCAATTTGCCACATTCTTACCAATTTTTTATAGCCATCCCAACACATGCAAAGTGGTATTTCATTGTGGTTTTGATTTTCATTTACCCAATAATTAATGATGTTGAGCATCTTTTTATGTGCTTGTTGATTATTTGTATATCTTCTTTAAAGGAATACAAATAGTCCTTTGTATTCCTTTGCCCACTTTAAAATATTTTAATTTATTATTCTCTTTTAAGTTAGTAGTTGTTTATGTATTCTGGATATTATACCCTTATTAGATATATCATTTGCAAAATACTTTTCTGTTTTGTGGATTTTTTTTTTTTCTTGATAGTGCCATTTGAAGAAAAAACATTTTACATTTTTATAAAGTCTTAATATATCTATTTTTTCTTTTCTTGCTTGTGATTTTGGTATCATATCTAAGAATATATTTCCAAATGCATTATTTAGATTTTGGTCATCAAGATTTACCTCTGTGTTTTCTTCTAGGAGTCTTACAGTTTTAGCTCTTACATTTAGATTTTTAACTTATTTTGAGCTAATTTTCTATTTGTGGTGTGAGTTAGGAATCCAACTAAATTGTTTTGCATGTATTTATCTAGTTGTTCTAGCAGCCTTTGTTAAAGAGCCTATTCTTTCCGCCATTGAATGGTTTTGGTCCCCTTGTTGGAATCAACTGACTGTAGATGAATGGGCTTATTTCAGGACTCTCAACTCTATCCCATTGATGTATATGACTCTCATTATGCCAAAACTGTACTGTTTTATTTATAGGAAAATTTGAAATTAAGAACTGAGAGTCTTCCCACTTTTTCATTTTTAAGATTATATAAATATAATTTTAATAGCTCCATGGCATTGTATAGTATGGAAATACCTCAGTTATTTTCTTGGTATCTTGTGATTGAAAAGTGGATTTCTTCATTTACTTACTAAGCACTGACTGAGGACCAGTACTAGCCAATGTTTAAAAAATATAGCTATGGGCAGAATAACAATATTTTACACTAAAACTGAAAATGAATGATGTTCATATACAAAATGGCTTTAATAAAATAGTATGTAAATAAAATATTAAAAATCAAAACTAAAAATTTAAGAGTACAGATAGAAAATATTTCAATTTTCTCTGCCTGACATTATGAGAAATTGTGCCCAAACTAACTTCACATGTACTTTATATCCAGTTAGACACATTTTCTATATTTAGCATGTCACATAATATATTATTTTTAAAGGGGATCCTAGCCCTGGCTGGTGGCTCACTAGATAGGCACTGGCCTATGAACCCAAAAGTTGATGATTCAATTTCCAGTCAGGGTACATAACCAGGCTGCAAGCCAGGTCTCCAGCCAAGCCCTTAGCTGGAGGCAGGTGAAAGGCAACCAAACATTGATGTTTCTCTCCCATTCTTTCTCCCTCCCTGCCCTTCTCCCTAAAAATAATCAATAAAATCTTAAAAAAAAATCCTAGACTTCAGGCCTTCACTGAGATTTCTGTGGCCTTCCATACATAAGGCCTATCTGATAATGATAGGTGAAATAAACTGACATTCTATCTTAATGATAATGCAGATTATAGTATTCTAGTTCATGTATACCTATGTGAACTCTGGAGTTGTCTTTTTAACAAGAGAATGGTTTCTTTATTGTGGTTTTTAAAAATTGAGGTTTTAAAAATTGAGGAATGGGATATTGGCATTCATTATTTTAAAAAAGATTTTATTTGTAATTTTCAGAGAGGGGGGAAGGGATAGAGGCAGAAAGGAAGAGAGACATCAATGTATGGTTGCCTTTCACCTGCCTCCAGCTATAGACTTGACTGGATACCTGGCTTGCAACCTGGTTAGGTGCCCTGGCTGGGAATCAAACCAGTGACCTTTGGGTTTGTAAGTCAGTGCCCTATCCACTGTGCCACCAGCCAGGGCTACATTCATTTTTAAAATTAGAACAAAATAATTCCCTTAGACTTCTATTTAGATCATATAATACATATAAGCCCTTTGAATAGTAACTGGCACATAAGTGCTTATAAACGTTAGTTGTTTTTCCAGAAAATTCCCCAGATTTTATTCTGCTATCCCCACTTGAGTTCCTTTACCAATGTGATATAATCTAGCCAGGGCTGAGGGACAGGGGTGTGCTATTGAGAAGACCACTTCAGTCCTAACTCTAGAGAAGTTTTTTTTCTTTTTTAAAATATTTTATTTGTTATTTTTCAGAGAGAGGGGAAGGGAGGGAGGCAGAGAGGGAGAGAAACATCAATGTATGATTGCCTTTCACCTGCCTCCAGCTATGGACCTGGCTGGAGACCTGGCTTGCAACCTGGTTATGTTGCCCTGGTTGGGGATCGAACCAGCGACCTTTGGGTTCTCAGGTTGGCACCTTATCCATTGTGCCACCAGCCAGGGCTAGAGAAGTTTTAACCTCCCAGTTCTGTGCTTAAAGCTCAGAGAGCTTTGGATGCTTCTGACAATAAACAAGTTTATTAATTTTAATATTTATTAAAATTAATATATTTTAATCTAAATATAATATGACCAAAAACATTTAAAAAGATATTTCACAAGGCCATTGCTCATAGACATTCCAGTGAAGGGTGACAGAAGTTGCCATACCAAAATATGCCACATAAACTATGCCAATCTAGCATAAGGATTATTTTGAACTGAAGGCAATTGAGAAGCAGCAGATACAAAAAAAGTTCTCTGTGTTCCCCCTATTTGGCTAAAAGTAGCATATAAATGTGTACAGGTGCATTTCCTCCTCTATCTCCTAGGAGGGACAGACTCCTAGAGAGAAATCTAACACCTTATGAGCAAAAGATAGTACCAGGGGACTCTACATACCACACTTTGCTAAAATTAGCCCTTATCTACCATTAGTTTCCCTATACATTTCCCTTCCTGCAATTTGCTTCTCCTAGAAGCTCAAACTCTTTTTTCTTTGTCTTGTCACTTCTCCAATAATCTGTTACACTTTTGTTAAAATTGTTTATAAGCCTAACTTCTAACAACCCCTTTGAGGTACTCATCTCTAGGTGCTCCTATATACATGAGTGATACACTTATTATTGGGTTGGCAAAAAAGTTTGTTATTTCTGTAAGATGGTTCTAATAGCACTTAGTTGTCTTTAACTTCATTCAAAGCAATTTTGTCAGATTGCATTGTGACAGCTGCCATATCTATGTGCACTTAAACTTTATCAAAATTGGTGAACTTTTGTGTAGTCATTTTAACATTGAAGATAAAAAAATATGCAACATTTTTGGCATATTATGCTTTATACTTCAGGAAAGGTAAAAATACAACTGAAATGCAAAAAAAAATTTGTGCAGTGTATAGAGAAGGTTCTGTGACTGGTAAAATGTGTCAAAAGTGGTTTGTGAAGCTTTGTGCTGGAGATTTCTCACTGGATGATGTTCTATAGTCAAACAGACCAGTTGAAGTTGATGGTGATCAAATTAAGACATTAATTGAGAATAATGAACATTATATCATGCAGGAAATAGCCAACATACTCAAAGTATCCAAGTCAATAAAGATTTTGGTGAAAATTTAAGCATGTGTCTTTTATTTTACAGGAAAAAAAAACATACACAAATTTTTTGGCCAACCCAATAATAAACTTTTGTTTATTTTTCTTTTGCTAACTTGTCCTTTATTAGTCTAATTTACAGTGCCTCAGTCAAAATTCAAATGGTAGAGGAAAAAGATTTGTTCTCTTCCTTATGCAGTGCCTCCAGGAGTTGTACCAGGTGTTCCAGATTCCAGTAGAATCAGTTCATGGTACTGTGGCACTTAGTGGCTCCTGATTATGGTAAAGCAGCAAAAATCAAAAGTCAGCCTCAGGAGTAGGATTTGTTGAATAGATCCAGAGCATTTTGCACAGAGACTTTTCCTTTTGCTGAGAAGTAAGGAGACACAGGAATCATTTCCCATGCAGGTCACCTTTACCAAGAGACAGAAACCCTTTACCACATTCTACCAGGAGGTGTTGAGGTGAAGTGAGCTCTTGCATTCAAGGTGGGGATGGGGTGGGACAGGGTTAGCAAGCGGTGAGAGAACCAAAAGTGCTCTAATCTATTTCTGGTGACTTCAGACTTTCTCACATTCCATTCAGAGCACTGTTCTTTAAACTTGGTTTCACCATGACGTATAGTTATTATATGTATATGATAAAAATATTGATTATTTTAGTAATATTTTAAGTGAACATAGGGACAAATTAAACACCTTAAAAACAAACAAAAATATGCCTTGACCCACTAAATTGATTTCATGACCCTTGTTAGTAAGTGGCAACCTCAGTTTGAAGAAGACCAGCAAGTGTCCAGAAATCTCCAACAGAAACTCATTCTTCCTCAGGAGGAGTAAATACAGTAGGGTTCTATTGCTTTAGCAGGTGCTTTTTGTGTACTTGGGTTTTGTTTTCACCGAAGAAGAGTCTAAGTTACTTGAGCTGATGCAGGTATTCCAGGAGAAGTTTCCCTCAAAAATTTTCTCTCTTTACTACATTCCTTCTGCACCTTAGATGTCCACATCTTTCTTTATTCATTGAGTAAGAAGCAATGAATCATATCCTCAAAGATGGAATATAGGTATCTATAATTTTTGTTAACACCCACCATAAACTTCCATAAACTTCCTCTAGTTTACCGTCAGGTGGGAGGGAGGGAGGGAGGGAGGGGGAGAGAGAGAGAGCGAGAGAGAGAGAGAGAGAAGGCACCCTATGATGTTTTCTAACATCAGCTGAGTGTTCTACAATTCAATTCAATTCTGACTCTCTACTTGAAGTTAGCATCAGATCCCACAAAGTAAAAACTCAATCCCGTAAGACTGCTGCCATCTGAGATGCTAATTAAAAGTACCAGGTTGTCACTGATAGTCTGACCAGCCAACTATAAATTAAGGGTTTCCTATAACCCTCTTATCAGGTTTGATCATTGTCTACAACATTTCACAGAACTCAGAAAAGCATTTTACTTTCTATTCCCCATTTATTACAAAGGATACAACATAGTAGCAGCCAAACAAGAGAAGGGTTTTGTGTAAGGTTTGGGAGAAGGCCACCCTCTTAGTGCCTTAATATGTTCACCAACTCTGAAGCTCTCCAAAACCTGACATTTAGGTTTTATAGAGCTTTTATTACATAGGTACAATTGATTAAAATCCTTGGATATTGGTGATTGAACTCACCCTTCAGTCCCCTCCCTGTCCCAGAGGTCAGGTGTTGGGACTGAAAGTTCCAACCTTCTAATTATGCCCGGTCTTTTGGTAACCAGTCCCATTCTTAAGCTATGTAAAGACCTCCAAAAAAGCAATCACTTCAGCCTGCAAAAGACATTTTTATCCCTCCAAGATTCGAAGGGTTTTAGGAGGTCTGTGCCAGAAATCAGGGACAAAGACCGAAAATTTATTTTTTATTATAACACCTATTTTTTTCCACAGGGAGATTTGTGAAGATATCTGAGCTAATGAAGAGGGTTGCAGGAGATGGGCCAACTTCAGGTACTTATTTTCTCCCATTCCTCACCTGGCATTGTGCACAGGGCAAAAGTAAAGTTGGAGAAGAAACTGACTTGAAATTGTTTTCATTCATCTGGTTGCTTTTATCTTCTGATCAAAAGCAGAGTGTATCTAGAAACCATTGAATGTGAAAAATATTCCTACTAAAGGCAAAATTAGAAAGTTGAGAGAAATCACTAAGGTTGAGAAAGTTTTAAAAAGATGTCCAGCTAAGTCTGCTGTAGTTCTCTTCCTTACATTGTTGAAAGATTATGAAAACTTCAAAGAATGCCCTTGGACTGAACAGTGCAAATAACTTCAGTGGCCCTATACTTGAAATTATAAAGAAAATACTATGGTTAAAAACATTTCTCTGAGCTCTTTACATGTCCTCCTTTTTATTGTATATTTTCCTTGCACCTGTAATTCTTCTGTTTCTATCATGACCTTTTATCATGTTCTTTGTGCTACTTCTCTGTTCAATTTACTTCCCCATCTCAACCCCTCTGGTTACCATGCAATGAGTTGGTGCTGCTGCAGGTATATTCCTTTGTTTTTATCTTTTTGCAAATTTTTAAAAAAGATTTTATTCATTATTTTTAGAGAGAAGGGCAGGAAGGGAGGAAGAAAGGGAGCAAAACATTAATGTATGGTTGCCTTTCACCTGCCTCCAGCTAGGGACTTGGCTGGAGACCTGGCTTGCAACCTGCTTATGTGCCCTGACTAGGAATGGAACCAGTGACCTTTGGGTTCATAGGCCAGTGCTTATCCACTGAGCCATCAGCCAGGGCTTCTTTTTGCAAGTTTTTAACACTTGCCTTTCTGACTCTCAAAATTCACACCACCTAACACAGGTTTGTAATCATGATATTCATTTTGATTCCTTAAGATTTTCATTCTAATACATTAAATATTTTTCTTATAGAGCTGTTCTATAAAAATAATAGACTATTTTAGTTTTAGGTTAACAGAAAAATTAAGAAGATAGTACAAAGATTTCCCATATATCCAGTCACAGCCCCTCTCATGTGCCAGATCTTCCAGTTATCACATCTTGAATTAGTGTGTTACATTTATTATAATTGATTAGCCAATATTGATACATTATTATTAACTAAAGACCATAGTTTAAATCAATATCCTTTCTTTCTCTTGTACATCCTATGGGTTTTGTCAAATGTATGTCACACATCTACCATTACAGTGTACAGAAGTCTTTCACTGCATTCAATATCTTCTGTGTCCTACCTATTCATTGTCTCCTGATCCTACAGAAAACATGGGACTGATCTTTTCAGATTGGCTTCTTTCACTTAGCCATATGTGTTTTCCCAATGTTTTTTCCTGGCTTGATAGATTACGTTTTTGTATCCTTGAATAATATTCTATTTAATATATGTATCACAGTTTGTTTATTCATTAGAGGCTCCTTTTTATTGTTATTCAATTATAGTTGTCCCAATTTTTCCTCTTTGTCCTCCTCTGCCCAGCCCACCCCCCACTTGAACAGTCAATCCCCATACAGTTGTCCATGTCCATGTGTCATTCATACATGTTCTTTGACTAGTCCCTTCCCCTTCTTTCCACCTTATCCTCCACCTCCTCTCTTCTAACTGCTGTCAATCTGTTTCATGTTCCCATATTTCTAGTTCTATTTTAATTGAAAAACTTCACAATCCTGGGTCACTTTAACACAATCAAGATATTTATTACTTCATATTTATAATTATAATACCTTTACCTTGATGCTTATGGACAAACCCTGATTTTTCATCATTCAGAATTCTACAAGAAATAAATGAAAACCATAAATGTATCACCATTTATTTTATCTTCACTCCCTATTTGGTTTGATTTGAGGAAATTTTTGTTTGAATATCAACAATATACTAGGCATCCTAGAGAATTTCTAAATTCTTAGTTGAAGTTCTCATTTGCAAAGATAGAGAACATTCTTCATGGTTTTCCTTTGGTAAATTGCTATCTTCCTCTTTAGGGAAAATTTTGACAAATTATAAAATAGCACTATTGATTTTTATGTTAATCTCAGATATCTACATGTGTATATATATTTATATGTGTATATGAGACCTGTCTGGAAAAAGTCCAGCTATTCTTAATATAACAAAAATAGTTTATGTGACATGGATGTAACCTGGCAGCTGAGGAGAATGGACTGGAATGCACATGTTTGAACAATGATGACTTCACTGTATTAGTCAGTGAAGTAGAGAAACAAATCTATATCAAATTTTGTGTTAAGCTTGAATATCTCTGCAGAAACTAAATGATTCAAAGGCTTTCCAGGATGATGCAATGAGATCAGCACAAATAAAATATGGGGAGATAGAGAATAGTGAAAAGAAGGAGAAGGGCATAGTCAAAGGACAAACATGAATAACCCATGGACATCATGGACAATAGTGTGGGGATGAACTATGGAAGTGGAGGGTGAAATGGGAAGGAGGAAGGCAAAGGGGAAAACTGTGACAACTGTAATAGAATAAACAAGAATTTTAAAAAAGGTGGTTAAGAATTTGTTGAAAGTGATCCACATTCTGGAAGATCTGCTAAAAGAACACCTGAGAAAGTTGAATTTGTATGGGCTGCAATCAACAAAGATAGGTGACTGGCAATGTGAGAACTAAAAGCTTATCTGGTGATTCCATAAACTACTGTGTCCAAGATTTTGATGCAGGGTCTTGGCATGAAATAAGTCACAGCAAAATTCATTCCACAGTTTCTGCTACCAGAGCAGAAGGAATATTGTGCTGCAGTTGCTAATGATTTGATTCAAACCTCTACCAATGAACCAGATTTCCTAAAGAAGGTCATAACTTCGAAGGGGAGTGAGGTGTCATTGTCCTATATATAATGTTTCTTATATCTTAATGTCTAATTTTCATATTGTATGGCTGGATACTTTCAGGACAGACCTCATATATCTGTGTGTGTGTGTGTGTGTGTGTGTGTGTGTGTTATGCCATTTTCCAGTCTTCATATTTTTGGCATCTTGGTCCATTTGAGTTGCTGTAATAAAATACTATAGACTGGGTGGTTTATAAACAACCAAAATTTATTTCTCATAGTTCTGCTGGCTAGACATCCAAGATCAAGGTGCCAACATGGTTAGGTGAGGGCTTTCTTCTGGGCTGCATATTTTCCACCATGTATCCTCACATGTTGAAAGAGATCAGGGAGCTCAGTGGGATCTCTTTTATATGAGCACTAATCCCATCATGAAGGATCCACCCACAAGACTATTCATTTCTCATAGGTTCCAACTACTAATATCACCACCTTTGAGGGTTAAGACCTTAGCATGTGCATTTGGAGGAATAGACAAACATTCAGCCCTTAGCATTAATATGTAGTCTCCTGGCATGAATGTGGCTGATAGTTTTACCCTTCACACCCTTCTGCAAAGCTCATTGGCAGGTAAGAAGATGGAGATAATCCTGATGGTTCAATGTGCAACTTTGTCCCTGTGTAATCCAGATAGGACTGATCCCATCCAGTGAGTTCTGAATTAACATGGAAAGCACTGTGCGAAGGACAGAATATGTTATTAAAGGACATTATTGTGTTTTCCATTTCATCCTATCCATAATCCAGTGTAGTACCTTTCTTTGATGAAAGCTCAACTTTTAGAATAGAACAGAGTTTTTGGCATGATGGATATAAAAATCAATTTTGTTTAAGTAGGGGTCTGATTTACTTACCCAGGGTGGTAATTTAGGAATGAGAAACCTCAATTTAATCTCAATTCAGTGAAGATTTATTTAGGACCTAATACATGCTGAGAACTATTCTAGGCAGGTTTACAGATGATAAGGTAAGTTAGAAATAGATTTTAACCTCAAAGAGTTTACAGTTCTAAAAGGTAAGATTTGTTTGGTAAAATTAGAAAGAAATTCAAGTTATGAGAAAAGAATAACTAGCAGTAAAGGAGGTGGTAGGAGAGACTGGGACTTCTGGATAAAAATATTTTATGAGTACCACAAAGGGAGAACTAGTTATTCCTAGAGAAAGTGGTTTGAACCTTTGGGTGGTGAAACTATAAAGGCGAGAAGAAAGTCTCTAGCTATCCCCTTTTGTCAGTATGTCATTCTACTGAATCCTCCCACCCAGCAGGATTTTTTCCCACTGATTCTCTCCTTATGCTTCCAACTTCCTTTCCTTTTTTTCCTTAAAGTCTTCCTTTGTAAATTGGCAACTAAAACTCAATATTCAGTATATGTTGACTGTATTTAATATCTTTTTATGCTGCCAGTTTCTACTTTTTGAAGCTATACGAATGTGTATATCTCACAATGCTGAATTAAACTTGTTTAATGTATATGCAGAAGCATTATACTAAGTTGTTTGAGACAGCAATGTGTCTATCTTATTTACCAAGTGTCTAGAATAGTGCATGGGACATATGCATTGTCTCTAATATTTGTTGGAAAAGGCTTCAGACCAGAAAACCTGGAGTTTGTATCATTTATTACCTCTGTGGCAATGGAAATTTTAGCCAATTGCTTTTAAATATGCCTCCTCATTTACACATAAGATTAATCACATTTCAAAATTTACTTTTAAAAAATTAGAGGAAATAAAGGATAAGAAAACATTTAAAACCATAAAATGTTTTAAGTATATGCTGCCATGTTTTTGCATGACAATCAAGAGTTCTCAAAGGAACCAAGCTCTCCTGACTGAAACAGTCCCATTTTAGCCTTTTCAGTTAACTGGTTTTGATAAATAATTGAGGTTTCTTCAAGCTCTATAAATTTCACAGTTCAGGGCCATCTCAGTTCAACATGCTCATGATATGTCTCTTGTTAATCTTTCACTTGTGCAAATATTTCCAAATCAGTTCCCTTTCTCCTCCTCCTCCTACTATGTAGGAGGTACATATATATGGTACATAGTATATATATACACGCATACACACATATACATATGTATTAAATATGTACATATATTTTATTACAGTTTATATTCAATATTATTTATATTAATTTCAGGTGTACAGCATAGTGCTTAGATAATCACCCTGATAAATCTAGCATCCAATTTGGCATCATACATAAGAGTTATTACAAGTTATCACAAGTTATCAACTATATTTCCTATGCCATACTTCACGGCCTCATGGCTGTCCTGTCAATACTAATCTGTTACCTCTCAATCCTTTCACCTTTTTCATCCAATCCCCCAACCCCAACTCTCTGGCAACCATTTGTCTGTTTTCTGTACTTAAGAGTCTGTGTCTGTTTTGTTTGTACCTTACTTAATAGATGCCAGGAAAAGGTAAACTCTTTGCCTTTCTAACTTGGCACAGAGAGCAAAGTCCTAAAGATTTATTTGTAAAATGGATCATTTATGCAGCACATAGCTCAATGTTGCATAAAGAATACCTGGAAAGATTTCAAATTTCAGCCCATTAGCAGACCTATCCCCTATGCACATCATTAGAATCTTACAAGAAGTGAATGTAAATGTCATTCTCCAGGTATGGGGTTACATGGGTGATGCAGCAGGTCAAGGAAATTCTCACTGCTGAGCCAATATCACCAAACTGACAACTGGAGAGCTGGCTCCAGGATGTCCTCTTAATGTGCATGTATAGATTATAAAATGTTTCTGCATAAAAGATGCTGAGAGAAGAGTAAGGAAGACCTGACCTATTATAATATAACTTCTAGGCCCTTGAAGGTTTTTATAGAGGAGTAAAGAGGAGGTTGGGAGTTCTAGGACACTCTCTGCCCAAGGACACACATGCCTGGGCATATGCACACACAAATAAACTTATGTACTCCCACTCAAACTAAACTGCTCTGGAAATGGATCATGCTTGAGCAAAGTTGCCATCCAGGGTTAGTGTGGGAACAAAAGTGACTTTATTGTTAGTTCCCTCATTTATTCTTCCCTATGTGGTTTCACAGTTTCTTTCTCCAGCATGTTTTGGGCTGTGAAAGGTGGCCCTTCTTTAAAGCAAAGCACTGTCTTCATGTTGCGGTAGAAATATCCTAAGATGAAGGGTACTCTGTCTATTCTTTGTCCATAGCACACTAGTAAACTGCATCTTCCCTAAGTCAGTGTGTCTCTTTTCTCTTGGTAACTGCCTTTCTCAGGGGTGGTGCTCTCTCAGATGAGTTGTGCACCAGATACAATAGGATAAAACAGACTGAGGACTGTGCTCCCAAACCAATTAAGGGCAGCTTGGCTCATTCAGAATTCCTATATAGTACGTAATAATTGCTGCCTTATGGAATAAGTGCCCCAGCAGGTATGTTTCATAAGAAAAATAAGGCACCTGAAAATGAGCAGAAGTAGGTACAAGGTAAAGTTGCCAGATAAAATTTAGGATCCAGGTTAAATTTGAACTTCTGATTAACTTCAGATGAATAATTTGTTGATAGAAGAATGTTTCAAATATGCCCAGTTTGATATGAAAATCAGATAAACAACATAATTTTTTAGTATATGTATATCCCAAAAATACCTAGTTAAATTGGAATTTCTTATAAGCAATGACTTTTTTGGCATAAGTATGTCTCTTACAATATTTTCAAGGGGATTGATTGCGTTAAGAGGTGAGAGGGGAGGCCTGTGATTTTTGACATGAAGAGACATCACAAACAAAAGAAACACAGTTATCACACAGATGAAATAGGTGATACTGGGCTAAAGTAAAAAAATAATTACTGTAATCCATAAATGTTTTTAATCTTTAAATTTTGAAGCATTTTTCTCATAGTACTGTCATCATGAGTGCTTTAATTTACTTTAAGTAAATTTCACTATTTACTCTAAAAATGTATTTCTTGGAAAAACTATCCAGTAAGAAACATATTCTTTTTCAGGTTCATTTACTTTACATTCTTCACACTTTCTAAAATTTCTTCTGTTTATTTGCACATATGAAAAAGTGCTCAATATTTCTGCTCTATACCCAGAACCAGGCAAGTATTTGATCATTTGATGTGGTTCTCGCAGCCTCCCCACAGGGAAACCTGGGCATTTTGAATAGATATGTAGAGCAATGCCTCTGTTCTCGTTGTCCACTTTAGATTCAACTTCCCCCTAATTTATGCCCTTTTTCTCAAAAGTAATTCATTGCAAACTTCTACTGCTTCATTACCAAATGTGAACCTCCCCCTGCAGTAGGCTCAGTTGAATGTTTTTCCTTAGGTGAGAGGGTGAGATGTCTTGGTTTAATAGCTTGTGAGCAGAGATGGCACCTGAGAAGCAGCCTAATGCTTGCCTGACTGCAGCGTCGGTAGGAAAGAATCAATCTAGCATAGAAAAGCAGGCATAGATAAATTGCTAAACATTGTAGTACAATGATGGCATACATCTCTGAAATGAGAATCGTGAAAATCAATAAGAATTGAAATTGAAAAAGGAAGAATTGTAGCTGTCAAAACACAGGATGTCTGTAGGATATTGGAGCTGAGGTCCACATTGGCTTCTCTGGTGCTAGGAGAATTGCCTATTAAGAAAAGTTGTCTCTAGGGTGGCTTTTGTCATGTCTCTTTGATAAACATTGCATCTCAGCTCAGAGACTGGATTCTTCTCCCACATGTTAGAAGGCATTCCCTCAGTGAGAGAGAAAGCAGGGAGGGCTGTCCAAAGGGGGATGAGAAGCCAACGTTCACAGGCTCATGAGGGAATGGGATCTGGATATACTGAGGCCCATTTAAAACTCACCAAATGATTTTGTTAAATGTTGTCTGGGAGACTTGCTGGGAGTATAAGTAGCAACAGGATACAGTGACAATAGAATTTGTCAAAAAGAAAAACAAAAAAAAATCCCTAGGGACCAGAGACTTCTCCTGTGTATCTCAACTGTAAGATGACATTTAATACATGTGACCTTCCTTTTTTTGTATCTCATCTTTTATAGATCTTTTAAAAATGTTTTGAAAATTGTACCTATTTACGTTAATACACAGTTCCTACTGTTCCACAGTCTTGTTAACTCTTGGTAATGGCAGATATTGCATTGTGTTTTTATTTGTTTGTTTGCTTTTCTTTAACCATTCTATTGGTTGAGTAGTAGTGGTTTGGCATTGTGGCTTTAACTTGTTTTCTTTCTTTCTTTTTTTGTAAGGTTTCATTTATTATTTTCATAGAGAAGGGCAGGGAGGGGAGAGAGAGGGAGAGAAACATCAGTGTATGGTTGCCTTTCACCTGCCTCTAGCTACGAGCATGGCTGGAGACCTGGCTTGCAACCTGGTTGGTTATGTGCCCTGCCTAGGGAATTGAACCAGACCTTTGGGTTCACAGGCCAGTGCCAATCCATTGAGCCACACCATCCAGGTGTTTCCTTATTTCCGATGAGATTAAGGACCTTTTTAGTTGTATAAAACCATTTAGATACTGTCTTTTGTAAACAGTCTTATCTTTTGCCTATTTTAAACATTGGAACCAATTTTTTCTTATTGATTTATAGTTCTATCTATCTTCCAAATATGTTATTAGTTATATTTACAAATATCATATCCTAAATATGTAATGTATTAATTTTCAATATGGTTTAATTATCTTTTCACAATTAATGCTTTTTGGATCCTGTTTGGATCTTTATTTTTCTATTCATTTATTTTAATTTTTTTGAAGATTTTTTTTTTTTTTTTTTTTAGAGAGGAAGGGAAGTGGAGAGGGAGAGAAACATTGATGTGCAAGGGAAACATCTGTCAGTTGCCTCTTGCATGCCCCCTAACTGGGGACCTGGCCCACCACCCAGGCATATGCCCTGACTGGAAATCAAACTGGCACCCTTTGGGTTTTCAGATGATGCCCCGCCCACTGAGCAACATGAGTCAGGGTTGTCTTTTTCTTTTTTAAAAAGAAAGGTTATGTTGAAGGATGTATCTTTGTGCATTGGCCATCTCAGGATGTAACTAATTGAAAGTAAAAGATGGTGACCAAGTAAGTGGAAGCAGAGTCCACTTGCTCTTTTCACCAGACTCAGACACTTGGCCCATCTTCCAAAAAATAAACTGAACGTTCAGTGGAATCTTAGCTGATATGAAGTTTGGAAGATGAGGAGTACAGAAGATGCATCTCAATTGGTGGTAAGGAGATTTTATAGGAGGAAGGGGAATACCCCATGCGTGGTGCCTGTAGCCACAGAGAGCCTGGTTAGAGATTGCAGCTTTGTGGCTCCTTCCCCTCCCAGGACAGGAAACCACCAGACTGGAACCAGAAGCCACTTGAATACACAAAGTTGGGGAGATCTAGGCTACATGTACGCAAATTTGGGGGAGATCCAGGCTGCCCATAGGGTGAGTAGCACACCTGTAGCTTCAGCACCAAACACCAACTGGGAAAATTACAAAGAGGGGGACTCTAGCTACACCTGGGTTAGCAAAGGAGGCTGGCTGCGGCCAGCCATAACTGTTGGAGACTCTACTTTTTGGAAAGGTGGTGTGTATGGAGAACCAGACAGTGACTTAGTGCTGCAGTGGGAGTTGCCAGAGAGACTTTTTAAAAAGACAGCTGAGGCATGCTAGGCAGGACCCCCATGCACATCCTGCCTTGCCAGGAAGGAGAAGGGATTGAGGATACAATTTGCTCCCTCTCAGTGCAGCTGGGAAAATTGATCGGAAAAGTGCATAGTGAGTGAGAGGAGTTCTTGACCCCAGCCCATGCAGCTGGCAGGGTGGGGCTATACAGAGTGGAGAGTTCAGGACAGTCTGCTGAGAGGGCAATAGGCTAGGAACTGGAAGGGTGGGAAGTGAGCCCCTGCGATTATTTAAAGCCAGATAGAATCCCCTTTCCTTGCAAGATTGAGCCTCCAGGAAGGGAAGGTCACCCCAGCTCCCACCTCCTACAGAATTAAAAGCACCACCAGTAGGGAAGATCTGCAAAACAGGCAGGTCACGTTCAGGGATGCTCTGTAGATTGCATTTCTGACACGAGAAGGATAGCAGGAGGAATGCCTCAAAGGCCCAGTTTGAATTTTTCTCAGGGAGACGTAATACATTGGTTCCTAGGGCCCTATTTCACTAAAGCCAGCAAACAGGGAGATCAGAAATTGGTGTAGCAAGGGAGAATTAGGTATCACCTAGCCTCAATTCTCACAGACAGCTGCCATCAGCACCAAGCAAGAGAGAGCTGACCCTTTTACACAGATTGGTTTCTCCCTTGAAATGGACAAGCCAATTCATCAGAAACTATACATTATTGGAAATAAGTTGGGGCAGACCAAGATGGGTGGTGTAGGGGCAGGGGGACACACACACAATTTTCCCAGAAGACTGAACAGTGGCACTCAGGGGAGACCCAGGGGTCCGCTCCTCCTGATCACAAAAGAAGCTCCCTTGTCTTCTTCAGGCATCCCTATGATTTGGAAGCTGGTACATTTAAAGTTGTCCCAGGGGTTCTTAAGCATCTTCTAGTTCTTTTTGTATTCTTGTTTATCGTTTCTGTTCTGGTTGAATGTATATTTCTTCTTTTTGTTCAAAATTATTGATTTGAATCCCAGCTTCCTTCCTTTCACTGTTGGTTCCCTATATATTTTTCATTTCACTTTGTATAACTTTCATTTCTTCCCTAATTTTTTTTTTTTTTACTATACTCTTATGAGTTCTTAGAGCAACTTGACTACCATGGTTTTGAGCTCTGCTTCTGGTAGGTTGGCTAGCTCCATTTCATTTAGTTCTTTTTGAAGGTTTTATGCTGTTTTTACATTTGGGCTGTATTTCTTTGCCTTCTCAACTTAGCAGCTTCCCTGTGTTTATTTCTATATATTAGGTAGAGCTGCTTTTACTCCCTGTCTTAGTACCATGGCCTATATAGCAAAGGCATCTGTTACTTGTGTAGAGCAGAGCCTACATAATTGCCAGGGTGGGAGCCACCCACTTCACTGCTTTGTGGCTCTGTTTGTGGTCTGGGGCTTGGATAGGAGATAATGCCACTGCCTGGCTTATGGCAACATGCCCAGCACTTGTACCATTTCTAGTCACTTTACCCACTCCCCATATGCTGCCCTTGGGTTTATGTATGTTCTAAGGCCCTGTGGTCCCTTTAAGCAGTGAAAACAGGACAGTTTCTTCTGCTACCCCAACCACTATTGGTTTTTACAGACAGAGGTAATGGGGATTTATCCTTCCAATGCTGGAATTCTTGGCTGTGTGTTCTGGCTTGGGACTGAAATTGCTTGCTCCCAGGGTAGCCCTCCCAATTTTTATCCACCACACATGAATGTGGGACCATTTATTCCACCACTGTCACAGCTTGTTTGAGCCACATTGCCGCATCTTCATAACTCTGCCCTTATTACTGGTCTGGATGAATGTGGCTTCTTTAAAGCCTTAGTTGTTAGACTTCCATACAACTGGGTTTTCTGACAGTTCTGGTTGTTATTATTTATTTTTGATATCTTGTTTTAATTCTTTCTATGGTTGTGTGAGGAGGCAAAATGTGTCTACCTACACCACCATCTTAATAAGAAGTTCTTTTATAATATTCTTAATCTCTCTCCCCCTTATTAACCTTTGTTCAATTACTGTTGATATTACTGATGTAGTAAGGGGTATTTTGCTGGTATGAATGTGGTTTTCTGGGTAGAATTGCTTTGTCACCCAGCACCTGTATAATAGCATACAGGGTATGGCAAGTGTTGTGACTCCCAGTAAAGCAGCTGGAGGGGATAACCTGCCAATGAATGAGCCACAATTAATCAAAGTGCAAGTACAACAAGAGAACCCATATAAACTGAATAAAGGGCAATCCTAGAACTTCCAGATCAGGAGATCAAAAAGACTGCACCATTGAGTCCCACAGAGCTCCTATCACAGAAGTCCACTTCATGAAGACAGCCAAGCAAAGCAGAGAAACCTGAGATGCAGAAACAAACTAAAAGAATGACCTAAAATGGGGATACAATGAGAGAATTCCCAATCAAAAGGAAAGGAGGACTCCCTAAAGAGCTAACTGAAATTAAGGCAAACAATCTATCAGACATAGAATTCAAAAGAATAGTTATAAGGATTCTTAAAGAACTCAGTGTTAATTACAAGGAACATAGTGGGAACTATAGCAGCATAAAAAACATAGAAACTGTGATTAAGAACCAGGAAGAAATGAAGAATACAATCTGAAATGAAAAATACACTAAAATGAATTAAAAGCAAGTGCAATGATGGAGAGGAGTGAATCAGTGAGCTGGAAGACAAGGTAGAAATAAATACCCAGTCAGAGCAAGAAAACATACAAAAATACTCAGAAAAAGGATAGTTTAAGGGAGCTTCAGGACCACATGAAACATAACTTTCTCATTAAAGGAATATTAGAAGGAGAAGAAGATGATCAAGAGATAGAAAACCTGTTTGAAAAAATGATAGAAAACTTCCCTAACTTGGTGAGGGAAAAAGTCACATAGGTGCAGAAAACAGAGGGTCCCATTCAAGATGAAGCCAAACAGGCCTACTCCAAGACAGATCATAATTAAAATGGCCAATTTTAAAGACATCTTAAATATGGCAAGGAGGAACAGCTAGGAACATACAGGAAAGTTCCAGTAGAGCTATCAGCTGGTTTCTCAAAAGAAACACTACAAGCCAGAAAGGACTGGTATGAAATATTCCAGGTAATGAAAAGCAAGGACCTACAACCAAGACTACTCTATCCAGCTAGGCTCTCATTTAAAATGGAAGGTGAAGTAAAGAGCTTCTGAGACAAAAGAAGGCTAAAAGAGTATATCTCCATGCCAGCATTGAAAGAGATGCTAAAGGGACTGCTTTTCATGGTATTGAAAGAAGTAAGACCTGTGCACAGCCAAAAAAAAAAAAAAAAAAAATCTACTATTTAGGATGGAAAAAATTCCAAAAAGAATAAGTTGTAGTTCCAGTAGCTTAAAATAAAGTTGAGTTGTATAGTTGGAGGGGGGAGAATTCATTCATTTTTTACTATGGATTTGGCACTGTCTCTAGGACAACTTTCATAAAAGTGAATTCTGCAATACACCATTTCTGTGATATATTTCACATAAATAGCATTTCAGAGTAAAATAAGTATTAAGAAAGCAACTGCTTAATTTGCTAAAATATATCTAAAACACTATCATTTAACATGTAATAATTATATAAGCTATTGGCATATTTTAATTTTTTTGTATTAAGTCTTCAAAATCCAGTATGTACTTTAAATATGTGTAAAAATATGTATGTGCATAAGTGTATTTTTGCATGTGTTTGGTAATATTGCAATTCATATTACTTAAAAGAGTAATTCTTTAAACAAATGAATTAAGGTAGGCATTTTGAAATGATGAAAAGAAAACGTAGTAATATGATTTGAGAAGCTGACAGAAGGCAGTAATTAAATGGTGAATTGTCTGGATGTGAAAGGAAAAACTTTTAAAAGTACACATTGGTGGTTATAGAATAGGCAGGGGGATGTTAAGAAGATAAAGGAAATAGAGAAGCCAAAGAACTTATATGCACGACTCATGGTCATGATCTAAGGGGGGCTTTGCTGGAGGAAATGGGGTACTGGGTGGAGGGGAGCAAAGGGGGGGAAATTGGGATTACTGTAATAGCAAAATAAATAAAATATATTTAGTGGGGGTTGGGACAAAGCCTGCATCACTTATGCCATTTCCCAGAGGCCCACCTCAGAATAAAAGATCTACACAGGTCGAAAGTGAAGGGATGGGAAAAAAAGTTCCATGCAGACAGACATGAAAAGAAATCTAGGGTAGCAATACTTATATCAGACAAAATAGACTTCAAAACAAGATACATGAAAAGGGACAAGGAAGGTCACTAAATAATACTTAAAAGAATAATACAATAGGAAGATATAACCCTGTGAACATATATGCAACCAACATAGGAGAAGCTAAGTATATAAAGAAAATCTTGTAGGACTTTAAGAAAGATATCAACAACAACATAGTGATTTTAGGAAATTTTAACACCCCACTGTCAACAGTGGGGTTTTCCAATGTGTGGAAACCTACCAGCAGTGTGGTAGGTTTTCCAGTGAAAGAATGAACAAGGATATTGTGGCACTGAACAACATTCTAGATCAAATGCACTTAAATGATATATACAGAAACTTTAACCCCAAAGAAACTTTAACCCCAAGATACATTCTTTTCAAATGCACATGGGACATTTTCAAAGATAGACCATGTGGTAGGACACAAAACAAACCTCAATAAATTCAAGAAGATTGAAATTATATCAAGCATGTACTCAGATCACAATAGATTGAAATTAGAAACCGACCTCAAGGAAAAAACTCAAAACATTCAAATTGATGGAGACTGATAACATGCTATTAAACAACAAAGGGATTAATAATGAGATCAGGAAGAAATCAAAAAGTATCTGGAAACAAATGGAAATGAACACACAACAGCCTTAGGCCTATGGGACACAGTGAAGGTAGTCCTGAGAGGGAAGTTCATAGCAATGGAGGTTTACCTAGAAATTAGAAAAATCTCAAATAAACAATCTACCCTACAAGCACATGAACTAGAGGACAACAATAAGCAATGCCCAGAATGAGTAGAAGGAAGGAAATAATCAAGATCAGAGCAGAACTAAATGACACGGAAACTAAATGAGCAATTCAAAGGTTTGATAAATTCAGGAGCTGGTTTTTTGAAAAGATAAATAAAATTTTCAAAGCTTTAACTAGATGCATCAAGAAAAAAGGAGAGAGGACCCAAATAAATAAAATAAGAAATGATAGAGAAGGAGTACAATTACTACCACAGAAATACAAAAAGTTGTAAGAAATTACTGTGAATATGTGCCAAAAAATTGGACAACCTGAGTGAAATGAACAAATTTCTAGAATGGTACATACTGCCAAAACTGAATCAAGAATAAGCAGAAAGCATGAGTAGCCCAATAGCAATTAATGAAATTGAAGCAGTGAAAAAAACAAACAAAAAAACAACAACAAAACAAGCTATTGGCCCACAAAAGCCCTGTGCTGGATAACTTCACAGATACATTTTACCAAACATTAAGGGAGAACTCACTGCTATCCTTCTCAAAGTATTTCAAAAAATTCAAGAATAGTAAAGACTCCAAAACTCTCTTACAAGGCCAGTATCATACTAATTCCCAAACCAGGTAAAGATACAAGAAAATTATAGGCAAAAAATCTGATTAATATAAATATTAAAATTCTCAACAAAATATTAGCAATCCAGATTTGTAAATACATTAAAAAGATAAAAATAAAAAGATCATACATCATGATCAAGTGGGATTTATCCCAGGGATGCAAGGATGGTATAATATTTGCAAATCAATAAATGTAATAAGCCACATAAACAACATGAAAGATAAAAACTCACATGATCATGTCAATAGATGCTAAAAAAGCATTTGATAAAGTATAGCATCCATTTATGATAACAACACTCAGCAAAGTGGGAACAGAGGGAGTATACCCCAAAATAATAAAGGCCATATACAAGAAACCTACAGCAACATTATACTCAATGGTAAGAAAAACTAAAAGCTTTCCCTTTAAGATAAGGAACAAGACAAGGATGTCTGCTTTACCACCCTTATTCAACATAGTACTAGAAGTTCTAGCCACAGTGGTCAGACAAGAAAATGAAACAAAAGGCATCCAAATTGGAAAGGAGGAAGTGAAACTGTCATTATTCACAGATGCCATGATAGTGTACATAGAAAACAGTATAGTCTCCACCAAAAATGTACTCAATAAGTGAATTTGGCAAAATAGAAAGATACAAAGTCAATATTCAGAAATTGATGGAATTTTTGTACACCAACAATGAAATATCAGAAACAGAAACTAGGGAAAAAGTTGCTTTTACTATAACAACAAAGAAAATAAAGTACCCTGGAATAAATTTAACCAAGAAGGTGAAAAACCTGCACTTGGTAACTATAGCACACTGAAGAAAGAAAATGATAAAAATACAAATAACTGGAAGCATATACTATGTTCCTGGATTGGAGGAAATAACATCATTAAAATGTCCATACTACCTAAAACAATCTATAGATTTAATATAATTCCTATTAAAATACCAATGGAACATTTCGCAGATCTAGAACTAATATTTCAAAGTTATAGAGAACCACAAAAGACCCCAAATAGCCTCAGCAATCTTGAAAAAGAACAAAGTAGGAGGGACCACAATACTTGATATCAAACTATACTACAAGGCCACTGTATTCAAAACAATCTGGCACTGGCACAAGAACAGACACATAAACCAATGGAACAGAATAAAGAACCCATCAGAGGAAAAGAACAGAGAACTCAGAAATAAACCTAGGTCTCTATGACCAATTAATATTTGATAAAGTGGGTAGGAGCTTTGAATGGAGTAAAAATCCTCTTCAACAAAAGCTTTTGCAAGGCTAATAAAACATCATCAAAATAAAAAGGGAACCAACCACATGGGAAAACATTTGCCAATGATACCTCAGACAGGGGGTTGATCTTCAAAGTATATAAGTAACTCATATGACTCAACACCAGGAAATCCAATTTAAAAATTGGCAAAGGACCTGAATAGACACTTCTCCAGGAGGACATACACAGGGCTCATTGGCCTATGAAATGGTGCTCAACATTACTAGCCCGTCAAAGTGATGCAAATTAAAATCACAATGAGATATCACCTCACATAGGTCAGAATAGCCTTCATTAACAAGTCAACAAATAAGTGCTGGTGAGGATGTGGAGAAAAGGAAACCCTAATGTACTGTTGGTATGAATGCAGACTGGTGCAGCTACTGTGGAAAACAGTATGGTACTTCCTCAAAAAAGTAAAAATGGAACTGCCTTTCAACCCAACAATTCTACTGCTAGGATTATACCAGAAAAATCCCCAAATAGCCATTCATAAGAACCTATGCACCCCTATGTTCATAGCAGCGTTGTTTACAACAGCCATGTGCTGGAAACACCCGAGTGCTCATCAATAAATGAATGGATCAAAAACTCTGGTGCATTTACACAATGGAATACCATGTAGCAAAAGAAAGAAGGGATTCCTACCTTTTATGACAGCAGGGATAGAATTGGAGAGTATTAGGCTAGGTGAAATAAACCAATCAGTGAAAGACAAATACTATATGATCTCACTATTAGAGGAACCTAATGAACAAAATAGAACCACAGGCATGGAAACATGGAACCAACTGAAAGTGATCAGACGGAAGGGGGATAATGATGGAAAGAAGGGGCAGGAACTAGGCAAAGAACATGTATGAATGACACACAGACAGGGACAATAGTGTGGGGATTGACTGTGGGAATGCATATGGGATGGGCAGAGAAGGGCAAAGGTGGGAAAATTGGGACGATAGTAATAGAAAAAAATAATTTAATAAAAAGATGTAACTAATCATATCGTTTCAAAAAACATGTGTACTTTTGCAAGGTAAATCAACTAGCATAGTTCACAGACTAATAATGTCAATTCCTTCAAATTATGCTTTGAACACTTGCATATTTTCACTGGCTTGAAGAAAGGACAAAAGTGCATACATAGTCATTTCATTAACTCCATATTGACCTTTTACATCCAAGGTTTCATGGGTAGTATTCGCCAAAGCAGCACTTCTCAAACCTTAATATGTCTATAAATCACCTGGGAATCTCGTTTTAATGCAGCTTCTGATTCAGTAGGTCTGAGGCGAGGCCTGAGACTCTGCATTTCTCCCAGGTAAATCAATGCAACTGATTAGAGAATTAAGGTTCTTTAGCACAGGGCAAATTTTGCTACTACTAGATGATAAACATTACTTATCTACTAGGTGCTATATCAGTGAGATTTTTAATAGGTTAAACAGCTCTACTCTTACCCCCACTGCCATTGAACTAGTGGCACAGACCAATATTCTCAATATTTCTTAAATATAGACTTTGGCTGATGATTACTAATTTTAACTTAAAATACCTAAAGAAGTTCGGTCAGCTTGCCTTGATCATAACTAATGGGGATTTGCAGCTGAACCTTGTAAGCCTGACACCAACCAGTGGCCAACATAGATTAGTATCTTATGAAAGAACTTTGTAAGTATAGAATTTGAAAATAAAAGCTTAATTTGAAATATGCTTACATCTTTCTTCCTTGTCCTCCTTTCTCACCCTAATGCTTTCTAGCTGCCCACTCAGCTTCCCCAAGGCTGCTCTTGAGAAGCCCAACAATAGTAGCACTTTATATTCTAGCATGTTGAATAACAAAGTCTTTAAAAATACTACCAAATATTATATTGCATTTTAAGCTTAGCTGCTTCAAAAAAATGACTTACTGTGAAGAACCTTGGCAAATTGCCTATATATGCCACTGATGTGATGGAATGAAAAAGCTACCTTTCTTCTCCCAAACCCATGACCTCACGAGAAAACCACTGTACAGCCTGAGATGAGGGACATTCTATGACAATACCTGACCATTGTACCTCAAAATGTGAAAGTTATTACGAAGACTGAGAAACTGTCACAGACCAGAGAAAACTAAGGACTAAATGCACTGTAGTTTCCTGGATTGAATCTTGAAAGAGAAAGAGGACATAAAAGGAAATCTGACATAAATCCGAAACCAGTCTAAATTTTAGTTAACAGTAATGTATCATGTTGGTTACCTAGTTTTGACCAATGTACCACAGTAATGTGGAAACATTAGAGAAAACTCAAGTGAGAGGTATATAGGAACTCTCACTTAACTTGCAGTATTTCTGTAAATCCAAATTGATTTCCAAATAGAAAGTTTATTAAAAATTGTACTGAAGCAAAGGGCAGGATGGAGGGAGTGTCTGAGGAACTATTGAAACATTCTTTTTCAGAATATATCTTATGGAGATTATTTTCCCTATAAAGTACATGTGTGTGGGAGGGGTTTTTTATAGAAATGTGTATTTTACTAGTAACATATTGAAAAAATAAACTAATTCAAAAGTGAGTAACTACCACTGGTTCAAAAAGAAAAGCAAAAGAGCACCTATGTCTTTAAAAAAGTTCTTAGTCATGAATGTAAGCCCAGATTCTCAGTTGATGTTTGTTAAATTGCTTTGAAAGAAAGCAAAATCTAGAGGAACTGTTGAAAAATAATGTCAAAGTGAGTAATCCCAAATTGGATCCCAATGGAAGAAATTGTAGAGATCCATTAGACAAACAAGTCTGTCCCTTTCCTGACCATGGTGCTGCCCTTGGTCCTTGTGCGTGTGCCACTGGAGAAGCTCCCCTGTTGGAATTAAGTGGAAACATCACAATCAATAAAAGCCACTCTATTTTCCATTTGCTCTTGGTTTTTTAAGGGCTTATTTTGTAACAGCACAAGAAGGATTCAATTTAATATCAGTTCACCTTCTGGATGGTAAGGGGACTAAGATACTGACTTTTAGTGCCTGATAAAGTTTGTGACAAGGCTCAGTTTGCTGGCATTCTGACTGAAATGCAACTTCATCACTGCAAGATACTGGGATCCTGTTCCCTGAAGAAACAGAACCAGCAAAAAAACATCAGCCGAGTGCCAACTGGCAGCTGAGCCAGCCAGTAGAGAGAACCACCCAGGGTCTCCGTTAGTTGAGAAAAGTTTCTTTGGCTTGGGTTTTCTCTTTACATATTGAATAGGATTTAAATTAGTAGTCTTCCAGCTGCTACCATTCTTTTATTTTCATATCCAAAGGTGAATTAAATGGTACTGTTGAAAGCAATGTTTCAGCTTTACAAGGGGGACCCCCACAAAAACAGAACCATCTTCTGGAGGGCGGGCCCCTCCCCACTAGGGCTGGGTGAGTGTTGTAGGAATTCATCTATATCAGTGCACCAGCTGGAGTTAGGAGAGGCTGCATTCAGCTTCAGTGAATTTTTTTGGAAGACTAAATGCATTTGCCCATTCCATGATGGATGACTTACAAGTACACCTGCTCACAGCACTGAGTGTTCAGTAGTTTTTGACCGAAAATGCTGTGACCCCAGTGCCCCACCCTTCCTAGTCACCTGATCTTGCCCTGAGTGACTTTGTTTCCCTAGATGAAAAAGTCCTCAAAGGGAAGTGGTTTGCTAATGTGGAATAGGTGAAACAAACAAACAAACAAACAAAAATGACAGCAGCACTAAAGGGCATCAAAATCAACAAGTTCAAAAACTGTTTTGAGCAGTGGAAAAAACATCTAGGTAAGTACTCATCCAGTGAAGAGTACTTTGAAGGTGACTGAAGTTTAAACATGTAAGAATAAATACACACTTTTTAAATAAATAAATTATCTTTGGGGGGAGTCTCCCCTTGTATATTGGTATCATTTTCTTATGTGATTGTAATGACAAGATGCTAGATTCAGAAATTTTTTCCTATTTTTTCCTCCTGCTGCCTCAACTAAAAAGTAATGGGATTAACCAGGGATGTGGTTTTGTATATATTTAATATACATATGTAGCAGATTATTTCCAAAGATGGTTGTGATCATTCCTCCTACTCATGTAGGCATAAACACCTCTGCAATGTGGTTTTCCTGCTCTTATGAAGCGGAGGAATCTATTTCTCCATCCTTAGCATCTGGTTTGGGACTTGCTTTGGCCATTGGAGTATTAGCCAATATGACAGGAGAGATTTGAAAATGTGCTTATTGGGGTTTGCTTTCTCTTGCTGCTGGAAATCCTCTGCCCTCAAGGAGCCAGCCAGGGCTACCCTCCTGGAGCATGGGAAGCTACAAGGACCGAGTCCCTGGTTGTCTCAGCCATCCTGGCTAAGGCCCAGTCACGGGGGTAGGTCCTCCTAGGCCTCTCGGCTGCAGCCGAGCCTACCTAGACCAAAAGAAGGGTCAAACTAACCCACAGAACTATGGGAAATGACAACTGTTTGAAGCTACTATGTTTTGGAGTATTTTGCTACATAGCAGAAGCTAACGCATGCAATAAATATCCTCTCTGCATTGTTTACATTTTTTCTCATTGAACTTAAGTCTTTAGAGTTTCAAATTCTAATTTATGTTGTGGTCCAGATCAAATATCTTATCCTCAGAGAATCTACTTCCTCTATGAGATAGAGTTAAATGTTTTTCCTTTGAGACTTGCATGCCACTGTTATACAATACTTTACATGTGACACGGCATAATTCATCATCCTTTATTGTCCTTGTCTGTGATTCCCTCTTTTGCTAAGCTCTAAATGGTAAAGTCTGTACATCTTTTGGAATAGCCCATCTTCTGTATGGTAGGCGCCAAAATATTTCTTGAAATGAACTAAATGTAGGGAAGTTCTAGGACAATGTTTTTCTTTCTTTCTTTTTTTAAAATTAACCAGCTCCTTTTTTTGCACTGGAGTGTTTAAGGGAGTTTAATATACAGAGTAAGGCAAAATAGGTTTATAGTTGTGAGTATGCAAAACACAGTTTATTTTTGTATTTTTTAACCTTGTATTATTTTCTATATAAAAACTGTAAACCTTCTTTTGCCCTACTCTATAATAACATCCCTTGAGTTTTGATCAACCTGAGAAACAAGCCACAGGAAATGGCAAATGGAAACTATACTATCTATTTTATTTCTAAAAGTTAGGTTATGGGACCTGCTTTATCTGTAGGACAACATGCTTCCTAATTCTCAATTTCAGAATTAAGCTAATGGACCTACCCAGAGGTAGGCTTTATAAGACCATGTTTGAGTGGATTCTTGAAGGATACCCTATCTGTCCCTCTGCTATTGTAGAGTTGACTCCCTCTTTATCCATGTTCCATTGTTCATATGCCACATGTTTGTTTTGGTGTTCACAGCTCTTCCTGATAGTCTTAATAAAGTACCTAATAAATTATTGGTCTAGGCCTGGCCAGTTTGCTCACTTGGTTGAAATGTCATGCCATACACCAGAGGGTTGCAGCTTTGGTTCCTGGTCAAGTCACATACCTAGGTTGTAGGTTTTATACCTAGGTTTGGGTACATGTGAGAGGCCGCCTATTGATGTTTCTCTGTCTTGGCCTTCCTCTCTCTCTAAAATCAGTGAACATATCCTTGGGCGAGGATTAAAAAATTATGTCTATCTGTCCCCCAGCCCCTAGATTTGAATCCCCTAGGGTCGGGGCTTGGTATCTTAGTTATTTCTGTCTCCCTCACACTTAGTGGGATTCTAGCACAGAGTTAGCATTTCATGGATGTTTGTTGAAAGACTAAGCTCTGTAATTCTGTGATTCTGAAAATAATTTGTCATCACCTTTGTCACTTCATTGGCATTGAAACCATCAGTTATTACATGGCAGCTTCTTTATGACATAATATGGTGTGTGGACAGGAGGGGAATCAAAACTGCGTGTGATTCACAGTGCTGATTTTAACAGGCATGTGCTCGCTCAAGGAGAACAGCTGCAACTCACTGCAGCAATAAGGGATAATTATCCCAAGCATTTGCTGCTTGTGTGCTAACTTAACCACCTCTCATACTGCAGTGTTTTTTTTTTTCAGAGACTTAAAATATAATGGGAACATGGCATGTTCTGGAAACATAATAGGGTTTTAGCTGACATTTTGTTCTTTATATTTTCCAAAGATTTCATAGGTAAAATGCCTTTAATGATGTTTCTGTAAGGAATATAGTTCTCAGATGCTAGTAAGATGTGCTAGTTAACATGTGGATTCCTGGTCTCCAGAATCTTCTGATTCAGGAGGTGTGGGTTATGTTTAACCACCACTCACATGACTCTGACTCAGGTAGCCTATTGCCCACCTGATTAGTAAGGGCTCTTTTAGTTGAAAGGAACAGAGACCTCTTCAACTAAATCAACTTTTAAAGTCATTTTTCTTTTGTAAGAATACAGAGATACTCCAGGAATCACATGGCCCATGGGTGGCAAACACAAGGCCGGCAGATCGAATCTAGTCCTCCACCTATTTAATCCAGCCCAGCACCTTTGGCCTGGCATCTTGTTTCTACTGGGTTTACTTAACTGTTAAGGAGTAGTTACATTTATACAGTCCTAAAATTACATCCAGCTCTTTGAAGGCAACTGTGAGGCTGATGCAGCCCCTGGTGAAAATGGGTTTGACAGCCCTGACATAGCCAGACTTCTGCAAGGTCCAGCACCAAGGCAGCTCTGAGACTGACTTGACCCCAACTCTGTGTCTCTTGCTTTCTTGGATTCATTCTGCACCTCCGATCTCTGTTTACTCTCAACCACCAGTCTTCAAGTCCTTAGGCTCAGCACTTTGCCATGCACACCATTCACTATGCCCCAACTCTTAATCTTCTCACTACCCGCTAAGAACTAACCTATATCTGTCATTTTAAATTCCTGGAAGAAAACTCAAGCAATGCATCAGAGCTCTGGTACACAAATGAAAGGCAGGAACAAACTTGGTGTGAGAATCATATGTGGTCAGGTACCTACTCCTCCTCCAGGCAGCTGAGGCTGAGGCTGAGGATGGAATGGGAGGTTCTGTGGGAGAGAGAGGCTGGGAGGCTGAGGGACATGGTGAAGATTTTATTATTCGGGCCTTCTCACCATTTCAATCTCAGAACCTGTAACAAAGTAGGGGGTGAATTCATCTTAGTGAAGGACCTTCTTTACCTTATCGGGTGTCAGTTCATCACAAGCAGAGCAATATGAGGCACTGCCATGGAGTGGGAATTTTTGATAATATAAAAACTCAAACAAAGAAGGAAGTTCTAAGATGTTTACATACTGAGCAACTCCTAGATCCCAAAGGCTGACAAATGGAGAGAATGAAGAGAAGATACTCAACTAAGGAAGAGCATCTATTCAGATGATATCAAATATCGAGGGCTCAGCTTGCTTTGGTGCTCTTAACAGTTAGTTGCATTAACTCCCATCTTAAACAGCTAGTTTTTCATGTTGCTTTTTTGTAGTGATTTTACTTTTTATTTATCAGGGTCAGCATGAGTATGATTTACTGAATGGAAATTTACCTGTATCAACTCATTCTGCATGTTAAAAGTAAAAAAATAATATTGAAATGGCACAATAATTATTTTAAGAGTGTGTGTGTGTGTGTGTGTGTGTGTGTAATTGCACAGTAAGAAAAGGTATGTGTTTTGGAGTCAAAAACAATATTCTTTTCCTGAATCTTATAAGCTGTTCTCAAGTGAGAAAGACCTCATTTTGGACAATGCAATAAAACTAAATTATCCGTGTTGTGTGTATGTGTGTTTGACAGGTATGCTTCATAATATTTTGATGTGAAACCCTTCTTTTTCCTCTGTGTTGTCAGACAACATGCCCACCTGCTGTCTAGTGGAGGGAATCAGGAACAGGTATCTCTGTTCTCACCACCGTCACCACAGAGCCCCTGGAAAGAACATAACATGATAAACCAGTCCCAAGGGGAGAGCAGCAGGTGGTACTCCTTGTAACCAGAGCTGAATGTATAAATGAATTTCAATGTCTTCCTGATACCAAACAACAATATTACAGAGAATGAAGCTTTTGTTATGAAAGAGGGCAACACTTGAAGTAAATAATGATGGCGATACTTTTCATTATTATGCAGTTTTCCCCCTTGAAAAAGGTTTCAAAGGAGAAAGTGCCCTATTTTCAGAATGTCCAATTTGCCTTCTTTTCTCTGGAAAGAGTTCCTCTCAGAAATGGGATTTGATATTGATCTGAGCCAGGTGATAGGTGGATACAAGTAAGTCTGTTGTTGAAATGTTACTCTAAAAAATACCTTAATTACCAGAAAAGAGTGGCCTTCATATGGAACATTCCTTGTTTTCTCCCTATTTCGTAGCTTGCTCATTCCCTGTCCTTTCCTTGATATTTAGAATTTGTTACTACTTTCGGAGCCCATCTGAAGTCCTACCTTCTTTTCTTTCTGCCTCAGTGCTCCATAGCACAGGAGCGTACCCTCCTCTGACCACCTATAGTATGTATATACAGAAGTACAGTATGTCACGGAGTTCAGCATTTGTGTTGTCTTTTAGCTGTCATGTTTTAACCTGATTTTGAGCTAGTTGTGAAGACAGAAGGTAACTAGGCCTCCAATGTACTCTTGTGGCATTCACATTTCTAGATTCATATTGGACCTCGTGCCAGCCCAACCTGGGAACTTCAAATCAGGATCAAGAGAGGAAGCCCCAGGAAAACATAGACAGTCTAGGATAAAAGTTTTGCCCCCTCTGAGCTTGTGCCATATTTTCTTACCTTCTGTCTACCTGTGTCTTCTCAACTCCCATCTCTGGTTCTGCACTCACCTCCGATTCCCACACTTACCCTTCAAGCTTGATCACAGGTTTAGCTACCCGACTTGGGTCAGTCCCACTCTTTCCCCAGCTGTAGCTTTGTAAGTCTCTCTGTCTTCTGGTCCCTCTGGGTGATTCTTCTGCCTTAGCCAGCCTCCAAGATTAGAAATCAGACTACAGATCTCTATTCTTAACATTTAATTTTATTTCCTATAGTCAATCAAAATGAAGCTCAAAATGTGTTAGGACCACAGCTGTGTATATATGACACTTATTCTACTTCTCAGCCTTTTCTTTTGCTTCATACCCTTCTTTTACCTCATTCCAGCCTTTCTGCCCCTTGGAACTTCAAGGTCCTTGCATAGCTATTCTGTCTTCCTGGACTGCTTTCCCTGAAGCTGACCACACCTATGTCCTGCTCCTCTTTCAGATCACACTAAAATGGTTGATCACCCCTCCAAAGTTGATACCATTCAATTATTCTTTTATCTTGTCTTTGCTTCCTTTACAGAATGTGTTATTATCTATACTTATCTTGTGTATTTATTTGCTAATTTGTTTGCCATTTGTCTTCTCTTATCAGGGGAATGTAACCATCATGAGGACAGGGACTTTACCTATCTTTTCTGTCACTGAGAGGGCATTGAGTATAGAAAATGCCTCACCACTGATGCATGGTTGCATGGATGTGGAAGAAGTGAGAACATAGAATAATAATCTTTAACAAGGATGTTTATTGCTTTGAGAGAGAGAGAGAGAGATCAGTTGCCACCCACACGTACTTTGACTGGAAAGGTAACCATTTGGTTTAGGAGATGATGCTCTGACCAACTAAGCCACTTGGCCAGGGAAAGAATAATATTCTTTATTGATCTCTGCTCTCAACTGTCTTTCACTCTAGGTACAATGCCATCTCTATTGCTATATGTTTTGGCATCTAATTGAGAATGAAATTGAAATTGCTAAAGTCAGAGATGCCAAATTTTCCTAGTAAGCTATGGCTGGCTATCCATGTCAAGCCCTGATTAATTACTGGTTTATTTTCACATTTAAATAGAAAATGGCAACCCTGGCTAGTGGCACAGTGGATAAGGCACTGGCCTGCAAATCCAAAGGCTGCTGGTTCAATTCCCAGTCAGGGCACATAACTAGGTTGCTAGCCAGGTCTCCAGCCAGGTCTCCAGCTGGAGGCAGATGAAAGGCAACTATACATTGATGTCCCTCTCCTTCTCTGTCTCTCTTCCTTCCCCTCTCTCTGGATATAATAAATTAAATCTTTAAAAAAAGATAAATAAATAAATAAATAGAAAATGGCACCAAGTTTTAGTTGAGCATTTGCTGAAACTGTGATATGGATCACACAATGATGCCATCTTTACTAATTGTGTAGAGGTGGTCCACCACCAGCAACTGGAGCAGCAGCTCCATTTTTACAGCCCTAGTCAGTGTTCAAATGAGGTTCTGCTTTGTGGTTCTGGTTGATATATATAGCAACAGACAAACTGGGAAGATTAGATAATGTTAATTTACCCCATTTCACAGACAAATCAAGTCTCAGAGGCTCAGTTACAAAGTTCTTATGAAGAAAAATAAGAAGTGAGCATACATCCTGGTTGTGACATTCAGTTTGATATGATTCCCTCTATACTACTATCTTTCTCTTGATCCTCTGCCTTTTTCCACTTTCTTCATTTACCCACCATCATAGTCAACCTGAATGGAATTTCCCTGACCAGCAGAATTCAGCCTTCTGCAGCAGCATAGTCATTGAATCGTTAATGATTCCCTTAATAAATGTGTTCCTGGGACAGTGCCTGGAGGCCATCTGCTTGCTTAATACTCTAGAGTGGGGTCAGCAAACATTTTTGCTAGAGAGCCAGTTGGAAATTTTAGATTTTGCAGGCAAAAGAGACAAAATTGAGGATATTTTATGGATACTTATATGATGAGATAACTTTTAAAAACAATTTAAAAACATAAAACCTACCTTTAGCTCACAGACCATACAGAAACAGCCAGATTTAACCTGTTGGCCAAAATTTAACGACTTCTTCTTCAGGGAAAAGCAGAAGTATTAACCCAGGACTTGTAAGCACAAGACTATATGGAGTTTAATATATTATATATAATGTAACATATGCAATAGATAATACTTGTATAATTAATATTATATATCTTCAATACACATATATATTTTATACACACGTATACACACATATTCATTGTCTGTCTTTTGCTCTCAGATTTCCTGGGTAGCTTCAGTCTCCAAACTATTGATTATGCCTATAGGCTGGAAATCATGGCTCCTTTTTCTTTAGGAAGCTGGGGAGAGCTTGGATTATGCTTGCTTCTATGCTTGTGTTCTGGCAACATTTTCTGAGATTCTGTAACATCTATGGAAAGTTGGAAGGGACCATAGCTTTCAGCTTGGCTGTAGGAGATGTAGTCTCTCACTGGGGCCATCTTGATCAGGTGGGGACAAAAGCTTCAGCAAGATATTTGCTCCCTGGCTGTTCATTCTCTTACCTTCTCTCCTTATAGATCCCACAGAGGCCTTTATGCTCATTCAGTCTCCCAACTCCCCATCCTTAAATCAAACCTCACTAGAACTGATTCTTACATATTCAGCAAATAAAAACTTTGTGCCAGAATCATTGCTGTACTGAGGCAAGTGGGGTTGGGCTTATTTAGAGTTCTATTTCACTATGTGTATGGGTAAGGGGTCTCATTTTTAACTGAACAAGGGCTGAACTTATGATAGAGGTTTAAGAACATTCTGACAGTTTAAAACTCAGTTACTAAGTCATGCCTTGAGCCATATTTTCACTATAACACATTGGCTTTCTTCTATGGAAAGTTCTTCCCAGTGGCTTCCAATAGGACTTGAAATACCCACCAAAGTTCAAGACAAAGCCATACATCAGCATTTCTCCTGGCCATTAGGCCTATTCCCAAGTGCTCCATTTCACTTCTTCCTTCCCTCTACACAAATGGTTATGTTTCCTGCTACCTTGCAGCTAGATGAGGTTTGTAACTTATTTTAGATGATAAAATATGATTTTAAAAGGTGCTTTCCCCCCTCAGCAACAGGGAACATGGAAGCACATTTGAAATGGACCTTCATCCAGCCAGGGGCCCTGAATAACTCCAATGAAAAGCCTCACCCTCCACAACAAGCAATTCAGAGCATTAGCATGTGTGAGAAATAGACCTTTGTGGTTATAAGTTACTAAAACTTGAGGTTTTATTATTACTGTAAGCATAACCCAGCCCATCCTTACTGCTGTGATGTGGTTACCCCATAATGCATGAGAGTTGAATAATAAAAAAATCTGTCAAACTGCTTGTTGGCAACAATCACTGTTAATAGTGGTTTCCAGTTGTCCCATGCACCATACTTGCCAAGCTGTACCTGTGGGCACTTGAATGTCTGGGTAGAAAAACCAAAGATCAAACCTACATCACAGAAAGGTAAATTACAAACTGGCTGAATAAGTCTAGATACTGGAGTGAAGCCATTACCTTTCCCTCTGCGAACATTCATTGAGTGCCTCTGCGTACAAGGCACTCAAAGTGTTTTATCAGACGTTTCTGAAACAATTGCAAATATTCTTGCATTCCTTGTTTTCGTTGTGGCCAAGCATCCAGGCAGAAGACATCCTGTCAGGTGCTATTGCACCTTTAGGTAGACAGTTTACAAACCTCATCTCCAAAAAGGAGACAATGAGAGGAGAATCCTGTGGCTGAACTCTGGGTAGCACAGCTCTCCCCACTTCACTGTGTTCCTTGGGCAGTTCTGTTCCTTTAGTTTGCTGAACTTGGCCAAAAGATGCTCTCGGCTATTCACATGACATGAGGTTTATTTTTACCTTGATTGAAAATTTATTACTAGTTCCTGGGCGCTCTCTGCCAGCATGGACAGGTAATGTGAAAAATTAAAACTGACAGCACATTCAAATCAAACCCCTAACCCAAATTGGGTGTGCTTAGACAACTCCTAGAACAATTTAAATCCCAAATGAAAAAGCAAGGGGGCACCACTGCTTTTGCTGGAGGCTGTGCATTGAAGACAGAATTTACTAACTGATGAGAACCAGTTAGAGTGGGACCTACCAGGCTTAGGCTGTACAGGGGGAAATTTAGCCCCTGACCATTTAAGAAACTGAGATAAACCATAACATATAAAGGTAAACTTTATTTTTTTTCCACCCCACACCTGCAGCCAGTACATACTTTCCTTTCCTAAGCAACATCACTAGGGTTTCATCTGTAGATTCTTCTTGCAAAATAAATACTCAGTATGTCTTTTTAATGACTCTCTATAAGACTTTAAGTTTGTGAGTTGAATAAGAAAATGCCAAACTCATGAGCAGTGGTCTCCTCAGCCCAGGACTTCTAATCCAAGATGGGGTTCCTTTTGCTTGTGGGGCTTCTGGAGCTGCACTTGCACAAAATGAACTTCTAAACTTTGAGTGGTAAATATTGCTATGTGTATTGGGGGAGTAGAAATATGGCAAAGGAGGCAAGTCAGAGGCTGTTCTGAGAAAGAGGGAAGAATAAGCATTTGTTTTTGGTAGAACTTTTGATTATTTGTATTTTCTGTCCAAAATTAAATTGATAAGTTTGAGGTGGGAGCCAATACTGGGTTCTAGAAATGGAAAATCTTTTTGTTAACATAAAGGGGCTAGAAAGCACTTATTACTTCATCAAAATGAATCTTGTAGTTAAGAAGCTCAAAAATTGAGCAAATACTTCATTTTAAGCCGTCTTTCTCCAGGAAGTGGGTTTAAGGGAGTTTACTTCATGTGTGAAACTTTAGGTGTCTTCCCACAAGGGCAGCTTAGTTCTCCAGCTGCGATCAGCAAGGCCGTGGCCTCCGAGTTCAGCCATTGACCAGGCTTCACATCCTCTTGACTTCTGATTCTACTATGGTGGCTATAATGACAAGTCAAACGGGCTCCCAGCATTTTGCACATGGGCAACTAGGCAGCATTTTGTTTTCTTCTGCATCACATGCCTCCTGCATTTGTTTGGGTTTTTTTCTGACACCACAGCATAGGGTGACTATCAGTGTCAGAGTGGTACGTGTGCAGGTGCATCCTGGAGGCCCAGGAGTTAGTGCTCCTTACAGCAATTGTTGGCCAATGGTTATTGAAAGCCAGGGGACAAATGCTACTTCTTCTCGTTGTCCAGGTGGACACTTTAAAAACAAACAAACAAAAAAAGATTTAATTATTTCAGAGAGAGAGGGGAAGGGTGAGAGGCAGAGAGGGAGAGAGACATCAATGTATGGTTGCCTTTTACCTGCCTCCAGCTATAGACTTGGCTGGGTACCTGGCTTGCAACCTGGTTATGTGCCCCGGCTGGGAATTGAACCAGCGACCTTTGCATTTGCAGGCTGGTGCCTTATCCACTGTGCTGCCAGCCAGGGCTCAGGTGGACACTTTTAAGGTGCATTTCAGAAGTCTTCTCAGAAGGTCTGAGAGGATCAAGCATCATAGCATAGCACTCACCATGGGGTCAGCCTGAGAGCATGTCTTTATGTTGGCTTCCTCCTACTCTGTCTCCTGCCCCTGGCCCCTCACTGTTGCTCTACGCATCCATTTGCCATAGAAACCACCTGAATTCCAAGTCTGTTTCAGGCTCTAGTTGGAGGAAGTTGGTGCTAAGGCACACTCTATTTAATAGGCCTCTCCTGCCTTCTGTAGAACTGTGTGATTTTAGACTGAATTTGGTCTTATGCTGTTGGGATATTATTAGTGAATATGAAAGATCCCACTCACCTTTCCATTTCCAATATGGTTTTAGCACCAGGGGCTGGTGGACTGAAATGATCCCATTAAAATAGTCAATGACCCATTTTTTTCCTTTTGACATAGAAGAGGTTCTTTTGATGAGTGTTTGTAGCCTGCTGGATTGCTGCTTTGTGAGCCTCATCATACAACCTTGACTTTCAGAAATAAATGAAAGTATAGGGACATTTTATGGTACTCACCTTCATTCTCTGCTCTGTATGGTTTTTGATCTTTGTAAAGTATAAGCAGTCTCAGGAGAGCGCTGATGAGGCCAGCATTGTGGCCTTGATTCCCAAATGGGCCAATTTCCCTTGCAGAGCAGAAAACCATCCCATAGCCTAAAACCGCATTCTGAATCTGGTGGAATGTGGTGTGTTTGCCCTTAGTCACCCAGGGTAGCAGATGATAACATGCACTTCACCCTCACCACTGAACAACAATCACCAGTGCCTGTGACAGTGATTCAGAAGTGTGGCCTTTTGTGTGATGAGAGGACCATGTTTATGTAAAGGGGCATTTTTAGCTGGCTGAGCAGGACTCAAAGGAGACTCCTGAGGTGACACCCTGTGGTTAAGAGTGTGAAGGCAGCAAAACATCAGAACCTTTTGTCACAGGAGATAGGGGTCTCTGGGGAATGCTGGGTGCAAGAAGGGTTGCTTCAAGGCACAAGAGTCTAGGAATGGAAAGATAAGGAGGTGCCAGGCTCTCCCCTGGGCATGACACCTCTGTTGCATCAATAGGGCTGGTTCCCCACAGAGTTGGTGCTCTTGCTTCAATGTGGGTGTTTGTGTGCATGAACAGAGACTGGGATGAAGATACCAAATAGAGTCAGCCAAGTTGCTGAACGCTGTGAAAACTGGGTGCTTATGGTTCACTCACTGCGGCACACTCTCTCTTGCCCCCAGAATGGCTGACTCTGCAGCCATATTTCTAGAGGTAATAATAGGTCATCCAGCAACTCCAGAAGCTGCTTTTGTCCTTCAGTTTCAGACAATGCCTGGTGGCTCCCCAGGAGAGTGGCAGCTTGGCAGAGACTTCGCTAAAAGTAGAGTTGGTTCTCCAGTGTAAAATGTGTTTGAATTAAATTTTATAGTACAGGACTTTTCTCCTCCTCCTTCTCCTCCTTCTTCTTCTCCTCCTTTTCTTCCCCTTCTTCTTCTCCTCCTCCTCCCCCTTTTTCTTCTTTCTTCAAAGAGGTGAAGTTGACATAACAAAATTAACCAATTTAACGTATACAAGCAGTGCCACTTAATGTATTTACAACATTGTAGAACTGTCATCTCTAACAAGTTTTAAAATATTTTGTCACCCCCAAATAAGCCCCTACAGGAATGTGGTAATGTCATTTTAACATCTAACTACATAGGTAATTGCCTTTTAATGAAGAGCCAAAAAATATTTTCAAGAAAAATATTTTACCACCTTTTAATTTTATTCTGTTTTTAAATATCTCTTTTTGGTTTCCTCAAATTTAGAGAGGCCATATATTTTCAATGCAGAAAAGTAAAACAAACAAAAACATGAAAATTGGAAGGGAAAAAAAATCCACCCAAATACAATACAATGAGGATATATGCCAGTTTGGATAAAATTGTATCAAAACCTTCTGCAAAATATACACGCTCTCCTCCATCCCCATATCCGGGACAAGACGGAAGAGTTCTGCATGAGAATCTGCTGAAAGAGTTTGGACAAGTATGTTTTTATCATTGCCCATGTGATTTTGCTAAGCCTCTTCTAGTGTGTTTGAGAATTCCTGGTGAAGCAGCAGAGGTGGTTTAGAATAAGATAAGACTTGAGATAAAAACCTGAGTCCTACTACTTATTATGTGAGTTTGGACTAGATGGGTAAAATTTTTCTAAACTTTGGTTTTCTAGCCTATAAAATGGGGTTGCTGTAAGTGCTGAATGCTGCATAAACGATAGCTTTAAGAAGCAAGAAAAAAAAGAGATGTAAATGTTTGGGGGCCAGCTCAACCCAGCTCCCAGGCAAGTGCCTTTCTCTGGCATTTTATCCTCACAGAATGTTTGGTTAGGTTTATGCCTCCACAAATGGAGCCAGACTCCCACATACCACGGCTTGAATGCCAAATATCTGCTGAGTACTGTCAGCTTCTGCCAGAGACTGTCTCCCAATTTAATGCAACATCAGTTTGAGTAGCGAGTGATGCTATGGTGCGCCAGTCAAAGCAGGAGAAATGATAGAAATGGCACTAGTGCTGAGGGAAGGGTCATGTGCTCTGCATGTGACTAGGTCAGTTGCACAAAGCATTTTGGAACAAGCCCCTTTCCAAGGTTGTAAATTACACAATTTGACAGGCAGGGTCATGCTTTCCTGTGGTAGGGCATCCAACTCATGCAGCAGAGAAGCAGCTCACACGCACTACTCCTGGGAGGCTGGTTTTATGAAGGACCTGAGGACTCCATCTCTTACTGTCTGGGTATGAAGTAAAATTTCCAATTCCATTAGCTTTGCCCAGGTGATAGGTCTAGCTTCCCCAGTTTGTAATTTATTCAGCAAGTTGTTGAACATTTATGCATTAGAAACTACTAAAGTTGGTGTTGACTTCTGGAAACAAGACAAGATGGTCCTAGCTGTGATGGGTGTTTCAGTACAAAGTGGCCATTACCTGGCATGTGCCCTGGTTCTCTCATCTCTCAAGATTTTCTGGCCACTGGAAAAGCATTCCATGGCCAGACAGATTTGGGAAACACTGGAGGCCATAACTCTTTAATAATTCTGGTATATTTTAGCATTTAAAACCTCAAAGATGTCCCACAGTAAAGAAAAAGAAAAATAACTTCATGTTTCCTATGCATATTTAAACAGGAAACTATTTTGTCGCTTAACACTTGTTTTTTTAAATTTATTTTTAATTAAAACATTTTTTAAAGATTTTCTTTATTATTTTTAGAGAGAGGAGAAAGGAGAGAGGCAGAGAGGGAGAAAGACATCAATGTATGGTTGCCTTTCACCTGCCTCCAGCTAGGGACCTGGCTGGAGACCTGGCTTGCAACCTGGTTATGTGCCCTGGCTGGGACTTGAACCAGGGACCGTTAGGTTCACAGGTTGGTGTCTTATCCACTGTGCTACTAGCCAGGGTTAACACTTCTTAATGTCTCCTGAAACCAGTGTTCCTTGCTAATCTAGAAGAAATCTGTCAGACCAAGATGGAGGTTTTCCAAACTGAGATGCATATACAAAGCTATCCTTTCTTATAGACGCAAATCTATCTAGTGACTTTAGAAATGCTGAGATGTGGTTTCATTCCAACAACTTCCCAAAAGAGAGACTGCCAACTGCAGTGGTTCTGAAACCAGCCAGGTTAGGTAAGTAGGCGAGGCTGCTGGGTGGCAGTTCGTCTGCACCACGGATAAATTGTTGGGTGTATTGGTTACCTGGAAACTCACATCCCTCAGCTCTAGTGGGTCAATGCTGCATGGTGGGAGTGCTGGTTAGGCCAGTGAGAGCTTTGAGGTTTTCAGAAGAACATGGAAATCTGTATTTTTTAAATATGAAATTTCACAACTTTAATGATATTTCCCATTTATGAAACACTGTGCTGGTGAAGCAAAAACAAAACAATAACAGCAATAAAAAAAAACAACACTCTGTAGGCTAGTCCTGCAGATAAACTACCAGGTTGTAACCAGCCCTGGGGAGAGGCGGTTGTGAACAATATTCAAATAGTAAGGGGTGTATAGAACCAAAGGGTCTGTGAGTGCCAGGCCGAGACCATTCTGTTGGTGACCTGCCCTCCATGCACTGGTGATTCTCCACATCCATCGTTCCTGAGTCAGCAGCAGCAATGTCAGCTCAGCTGATTTCTACCTCCCTGACACAGTTTCTGCAACTGGCTTCCAGGACAGCACAAACTGTCCGTTGGTTAGCCTCCTATCTCCTCCATCTTGGTTGCTTTACTTCCTTTTTCCCTCAAGTTTGGGAATGTTGGAAAGCCTCAGGGAACAGTCCTTCACTTTGCTTTCTTCTTTGTCTACACTCACTTCCTCAGAGCTCTCATGCAGCCTCCTGGTGTTAAATGCCATCTATACGCCAAGAATGTGCATATTTCTATTTCTAGCCCAATTCTCATTCCTGTACTGCAGGTTGGTATATCCAAGTCTTATGTCCTCTCCAGTCTGGTAGACCTTGAACCTGGAAGATCAAAGGAGAAATCCTGATCTCCCCGACCCTCAGATCTTCTCTACACACAGCCTTTCCCATCTTGATCAGGGTCTTGGCACTGGCTGCAATGAATAGTTTAACTACTAGCCTCACTTCCTTCAAGTCCTGATTTGAATGTTTCCTTCTCAAGAAGGAATAGACTGACCATCCTATTTTAGATTGTGTACCCCACTTTTGGTACCTCTAATTCCTCCTACTTTGATTTTCTTTCTTCCATAGCATTTATCTCCTAATAGCACATTTTATTTATATTTATTTATTGTTCAGCATCTGCCTCCTCATACTAGAATATAAATTCCACAAGATCTGAGGATACTTGTCTAGCTTATTTATTGCTGTCCCTTCTTTAGAATCAATACTACGGACATAGTAGATGGTTAATAAATATTGAATAAATACAGAGTTGGGCAAATGTAGACTTACAGTTGTTCATATGGAAAATAATGCAATAATTAATAGTAAAACAAGAATAAACTGTGTTTTGCATACTCACAACTGTAAACTTACTTTCACTCCACCCTGTAAATGCCAGTTGTCACTTGGCAAATTATTCAAGAGAAAATGTGCTTAAAATTCAAGCTTGCCATTAGAGTGCAAGTATTAATTGTCCACTAATTGCACTGAACCACAAACTTCTGGGTTTAAAAAAAAAATGTCTTCCAGGTATATTTTGTAGATGGAAATACTGTTATAGTAGGGATCATTTTTTGTTTTTTGTTTTTTTTTTAATTTTATTGTTGTTGTATTACATCCATCCCTTTTTTGCTCCCCTCTGTCCCCCTCCCCACTCACCCATTCCCCCCAAAGTCAATCCCACCTGTTGTCCATGTCCATGGTTCCTTTATACTAGGTTCTTGTCTAAACTGCTCCCCTTCCTTGCCTCTGCCTCCCCCCTCCCCCTAATCCCTTTTCCCCTGACCACTGAAGGCCTATTCACTGTATTCATATATTTGGTTCTGTTTTGCTTGTTGTTAGTTTTGTTCATTATTGTCCCATAATGGGTGAGATCATATGATATTTGTCCTTCACTGACTGGCTTATGTGAAGCTAAGCCAGCCACTCACTAAGCATAATACTCTCCAGTTCCATCCATGTTGTTGCAAAGGGTACGAGTTCCTTCTTTCTTTCTGCTATATAGAATTCCATTGTATAAATGTACCAAAGTTTTTTGATCCAATCATCCACTGATGGGCACTTAGGGTGTATCTAGCACTTGCCTATTGTAAATAATGCTGCTATGAACATAGGTGTACATATGTTCTTATGAGTTGGTGTTTCAGGATTCTTTGGGTAGAGTCCAAGTAGTGGAATTGCTGGATCAAAAGGCAGTTCCATTTTTAGTTTTTTAAGGAAACCCCATACTGTTTTCCACAGTGGCTGCACCAGCCTACATTCCCACCAACAGTATATGAGGGTTCCCTTTGCCCTGCATCCTCGCCAACACTTGTTGTTTGTTGATTTGTTGATGATTGCCATTCTGACAGGTGTGACGTGGTATCTTATTGTGGTTTTAATTTGCATCTCTCTGATGACTAGTGATGTTAAGTATTCTTTCATATGCCTCTGGGCCCTTTGTACATCTTCCTTAGGAAATAAGAGGTATGTCTGGAAAAAGTCCAACCATTTACGTAAGGAAAATGATTTGCATGGCATCAGTGTAACCTGGTAGCCAAGAAAAGTGGACTGCAATGCACATGTCTGAACAATGATGACTTCACTTTACTAGTCAGTGATGGCAGTAGATGTTGTTGAGTGAGCATGTGTACTGTGTGGCCATTGCATTAAAAATAACTGAGCAAGTAGAACAACAGATCTGCATTACATTTTGCATTGAGCTTGAATATCCTCTGTGGAAGCTATTTGGATGATTCAGAAGGCCTCAGTGGTAGGCACTTGGTGATTGGCAGGTTCATCATGACAGTATGCCTACTCATGCATCACATCTTATGCGGAATTTTTTTGAGAAGCATCAAATCGCCCAGGTGACTGACTCAGCCCCCTTACTCGGATTTGGCACCCTACGACTTCTGGCTTTTCCCAAAACTAAAATCACCTTTGGAAGGGAAGAGATTTCAGACCATTGATAAGATTCAGGAAAATATGATGGGGCAGCTAGTGATGATTGGGAGAACTATGTGAGACCCCCAGGTACTTACTTTGAAGGGGACTGAGTAGTTATTGCCCTATGTACAATGTTTTTTGTATCTTGTATCTTCTTGTATTCAATGAATGTCTGTTTCATAGATCAAATATTCCAATGGACATCTTACTGTTTAAGCATTCCATGAGCTTTCTGTTAGACTTCCAAATTTAAAATTTAAAAAAGGTGCTGCAGATTTCTTCCTCAGTTGAATAGCTCATTTCCCAGTATGTTGCTAATCTCCAGTTTTGCCCTGAAGATAATATTTTTAAAATTTTCACACTGAGTTCCTTTGTGTATCAAAGACAAAGTTATTATCAAAATTATTACTCATGTTCTTTGTCATGCAAAAAAAGCGTAAGTAATGTTTTTAATAATGCAAACCATTAAAAAGCGGATGGTCTGAATTCATTGTGTCTGTTTCTAACCTGCTCTGGGAAAGAATTTTTCTCTGCACATAGGGGTAACCCCTTGATGCCTGTGTGAATCTTCCCCCCTGTTTTTTGATATACAATTGAACATGTATTTCATTTAGACATAGAGCCAAAGCTGCAGCCTTTCAAGTCCCTTCTCTAAAGACAGAAAGGTTTTCTAAAGTGACAGGTTTACTGTAAGAAACATCTTCTGTTGGTAAGAATTGCTTTAGAGAAAAATATAAGTTCTAGAATTTCTTTAAAGTATGACAGGCATTTCTTTGTTGAAAATGATGTAGGTTTATCAGACAGGGCATGTTTTAGGAGTTAAAATTCTTTCAGAATTGAGGCCATGTTATCACTGGCAAGCCCAGGAAATGGTTATATGGCTCACGGATAGCAGACCTGGCCCATGTGCCCCCACACCCTTTCCGATGCCCAAGCAGACATCACTGGTGTCAGAGAATCTGTATCCACTGAGCCTCACAATCTTTAAATGTGAAGGTCCATGTACCTACCACCCATAATCTTGAGTTGGCTCGTGAAATTATAGTAGTGGGTAAAATCAAAGAAGTAGGAAGAGAGTATTTATAAAAGATGGATGACGATGTCAGATGAACCAATACCCATAAGATCTAGAGTCAAGGCCAAATTTCAGGTGCCCTTGGTTGTTGCTGCTAGCTTTCCAGCCTTTCCAAATCCCAGAATTCAGGTTCCTATTTAGGTTTTTGGCCAGTTCCTGGTGGTCTATGGAATGTCTTTTGGAACCAAAGACTTGGTGACTTATGACCCCAGTGGGCTTTGAACATCCTGGCTTCACACAACAAGCTTCTGTATTCCAGCCTCTGAATGACTCAACATCAGATGTGACATAGTCTGGGTTTCCTTCAGAAGAATTAGGTGGTCTGTAGCTTTAATTCCTTTTCAAAATAACTGTCTTTGTTCTAGTAAAAGAAAGTCCTAGCCAATGAAGTAGTTATATTTTGGGGGGTGAGGGGCAGCAGGGGAGAAAGGCCTGGGAATAGGGCAACTCCCCAGATAGAGGGAAACATACTGTAACTTTCTCAAACTCCAAAGCTGCAGTGCTTCTCTGCTGCTGAAAGAAATTGATGTTTATTTTTCCTCCTCATTTCAGAGATGCGACATGAAAAGATCAAAAGAATGGATTTGTCCGGATCTTAGTGTTGCCTGATTAGGTTGGAATTAGCCCTTTTCGCTCTTCATGGAGAGAAGCAGAGAGCATCTGCGGAAATAATTTAAATTTGTGTGCCTTCCAGGGAAGCTGTTTTATTTGCCACTGCATTTATTGTAGCACTGGGAGCTTGAAAGTCATCCCAAACTTTTGTTTCAATAGCAATAGAGTTGTTGGCGGTCATTAGTCAACAAAAGGAAAAATGAACTTTCCTCCAGCTGAAAATTAATGCCTTAGATTAATTAAAAAGCAATTGTAATCAAAGGCACTGTTTTCCTCTGAAGGTCCTCTCTACAGGGGCCTCAGGTCTACAACAGGGCTTCTTAGCTTATGGAGAGTTTAATATTTCATCAAAATTACACTAATTTATAATGTAATTTACCCAATGCAAATAGAATGGAAATGAGTGGGGTCTAAAATCTATCTTGCTTCATGCAGAGGGGATGGTCCCAGCTGATTTTCTTGGAGGAGAGGGGCAGGGAGTCTAGTTGGTGTGATGCATTCTAACCATCTCCTGTTCACATCCTAGGTGCCCCATTTACTAGCTGGATGACCTTGGACAGGTTACGTCATTTCTTAAGAACTCTGTTCCTTCATCAACAAAATGGAAATAAATACTAAAACTTATAAACCACAAAGCCCTGGTATGTTAGAGGTGCCTAATAGATGGTAGTCACCATGGTTAGCATCTTTATGGAGTGGGGTGTGGCACTTAGTTATTAATCCTAATTGGTCTTACAAACACACAGACAAAATTACCCATTATTGCTTGGTTTTTAGAACTGATACTAATATTCAAAGCCAATTGTTTTAATTATTTTTTACTGAGTATTGTTTTATTTGGAGGGACCTGCTTTACAAAGAACATATCAAAATCTAACAGGCAATTTTCTTCTATACATGTTCATTAGTCTTTCCTTTGAAAATACATCAATGCTTTAGAAATGTTAAGTGCATGTCCCTTCTTCCTTCCTTCCTTCCTTCCTTTCTTTTCTCCCACCAACTAAAAATTTGTCTTCTTCTGGACTAATTTGCTTAGTGTCTAAAACCTTTCACTCTCTTGTATCAACTAGTTTTTCCTGCCTCAGCCCATGACCCATAAACCACACTTGCCACACTGACATTCTTGCTGTTTTTCAAACCATCATGGATTTTCATACACTCTGCTTCAGATCATAAGAATTCCTTTGCCCTTGAGAACTTTTCTTTTTTCTGAATCTGGAGAACTCTTTTCTATTCAGGCCCATCTTCATTATCTTTCTCTTCCTCTCCACAGATTTCTTCTAATTTTAGTCCTATGCTGGCCCCATTCTTCTTTAAAGGAACAATTCATTTCTCCTGACATTCTATTGCCTTTTAATTTTGTGTATAGCAATAACGATATCATTAAGGTATTATTAATTTATGAGACAAAATCATTACTTATAATTCCTAGAACATTATTGTATGCCAGGCATCAAATGAAGAATGTACTTTCCTGATCTTGTTTAAGCTTTACACCAACTTAATGAGGTGAAAGCTAAGACTGTTCATTTGACCAATGAGCAAACCGAGGCTCAGATATTCTTGGCACAGTCCCACAGCCTCATGGGATAGAGCAAGGGCCAGTTTTTCTCTAAAGTCCACACTCTAAAACACATGGTACCCTTCCTAGTTGTTGCCAGGGAAAATTCCATTTTGTTATAATTTGTGCTCATATCTGCCTTTCCTTTTTAAGGTATAAGTCCTCTGAGGTCCAGGATAATGGCTCACTTGCCATTCTATTCCCCAGTCATAGGATAGTGCATGCTACCCAGTGGGCACCGAGAACATGTTAGAAGAATTGCATGTATGCCTGCATGGGCAAAGACAAAGAGTTAGGACAGTGGCCCCCTACTCTCTGAAATATGACACAGTCCTATCAGTGACATCAGTTTGTGTGTCCCTTAGACAATGACTAATGATTCTCAGTCTCCTTGAGCACATTAAGACAATTACATTCTGTTAGCTCAGCTCTCCTGCCTTCTAAATTAGCGTGGGGAGCACGATTTCTCTGCTCCAGTCACATTTCACTGCAGCAGATTCCATTCAACCTCCTGACACCAATTTGTGTGATATTTCAGCATTTAGCACGCAGAGAGGAAAATAGTATTCTAGCTTATGTGTGCTCTAGGCAGACAGCCCACTTGCAGGTTTAGTGATGTGATTTGCACTCTCCCCAAGTCTAGCCTACTCTATTGAAATTCTCCTGAAAATCACTCATTAGCCTCTCCCATGATTTATCACTATGAAACTGATTATCACAGTGTTGTCTTTTACCATTATTAATCTTTGGAGATTGATGCTCTCTGGTGCTTCCGACTGACTCACATGATTTCAGCTATTAATCTTTATCTCAATCAAATTATTTACTATTATAACATGGAAGGTCTTGCTGCTGCCTCTGGGGTTGAATCTTATCGGCTCACATGGCTTCCCAGTGAGAACTTTTTTAAAAATCCCCACAAATGTTTGGGTTGCAAACAAATTTTCTTCCCAAAGAATCCCTGGACAATGTTATTTTTGAGCCCCATTCCAAATACTGTATTTTCTTCATTTTGTTTTTTCTTTTTCTGGTCTCCTTCTTCATGGGTCCAATTAATGTGGTACCTGAAAAGTGACCTTAAAAAGTATCCAGTCAGATGTTTATTTCATAGGAGGCTATGGTGGTAGGCATAAGAATGCCCCTTGCAGAGGTCTGATTACAAAGAGCATAAGGGACTGAGGGTCCCAGATGCTGCTGTTTGAAATTCATTGTAGGTACCAAGACCATACTTCCTACAGGCTACTTTTAGTTAAAACTGAAAGCATTGAGGATTCTAAGGCAGAGCCATTCCTGGAAAATAAGAGACTTGTTAACAAATTTGGGCTCCAAGACTCCCCCATGACTTTACTGCCTCTGCTTGTTAGACTGCAGAGCAGTTTAGAACACTCCCACCCAGCTTCCTCTTGCGCTCTAGTTCACTGAGGTCAGATGGCAGCATGGTCTGGTGGCTCTCTTTACTGTCGCAGCTTCCTCCCAAGACCAATACAGCTCCCATTATACCTCTGTCCACGTAAAGACCTGGTTACACATGGAGAGTTTATCTTTTAAAGAAAAATGAAAATGGAGGGATGAGAGTAAAAGGCAAATTAGAAACCAATATTCTCTCCAGGAGAAAACTAAACCAGTAAAATTGCTAATGGAATAAAATTGAAATAGCTAGTTTCTAAGATGGGGCATGTGGTATTTGTCATTTCAAGGATTCACTAAACACTGCCTAATTATTGTAATTAAGATTCAGTATATTCACTAGATTGTATTCACATGCTTCTCAAACAATTAGAAGTCAAAGGTGGGGAAAAGACATGACAAATATAATAAAACAGGGATGGTGTAATTATGTACTCTGAATTATCCTACAGATAATCATGTGTTTTTGATTCTGTATCTGGAAAGTGGTTGATTTTTTTTTTTTTTTAAATTAAGACATGTACAGACTTTCAGGCTTGTATGATAATAAAGGAGATGTAAAAAGAGGAAGATAATATTTGTTAAGAAGACTAAGTTTCAGGAGACAGAAACTAATCCTGTTTCATGACTATTTTAGATATTTCTAGGAGAGCTACTTTTCTTTTTCTTGTCTTCCCCCAACTCACATTTTTTGTAAGGGGGCTGGGAAATAATAGCTTCAATAAATTCATTGGACTACATAGGTGCATAAAGATGCATGTTTTTAAAGTTTGAAATTTAAAAAAAAGGTTACTGAAAAACGTAGTGTCTTAAAATGAGTACTAAAAGACTACCAGCACTCATAGTGATGATATATAGTTGTTGGGATTTACAAAACACTTTTGCACAACTATCCCGTTACCCTGTTCTGTGTGAGCCTATCTCTTCAAAGAGCTTCAGAGTATAAAATGTAGCAAATGTTCTCCATTTCACAGATGAGGAAATTGAGGTTTAGAGAAGTTTTAATTCATCCAAGATGACACAGCTCATAGAAGGGGCTTAAGTTGCATAGAGCCCCATGTTTGTGACAATTACTCTACCCAGTGTTTCTGCTGAGACCTTCCCAAGATGAAGTATGACAAGTACAGGCTGTACATTCTGATGGATCCTGGCTGTGTGATTTGGGGGAATACTGACTCTCTGAACCTCAGTCTCCATGCTTTTTCTATATTTTGTTGAACTGCATGTGAGATTGGTAGATGGAAGAATCAGAGCAGAGAAAAATCAGAAAAGCAGATAATTTTATTGTTGTTATAAAGCAAAAACACATTGATTTCCAATTCTTTCCCAAAGAGTATATTGTCTTTGTGCCTTTTGAAAGGATACATAGCATCCCTAGTAAACATGAATTCAATCCAATAAATATTTATGGAGTGAATTATGCATGATAAGCATTGGGCTAAATGTTGTGGATAAATAGATAAATTAGATGCTGTCAGCCTCCCTGGAGCTCATGGTCAGATAAAGTGCTCCTCAAACCATCTTCCTCAATCATTTGGGTGTTAGTTAAAAATACAGATGCATGGGGCCCTTCCTAGTCTGACTGAGTCAGAATCATTGGGTGGGGAGTGGAGCCCAGAAATGTAGATTCTGAAAATATAGACAGGTGATTCTGCTCTAACTCACAACCACATGCAGGGGTTGGCAAATGTAGGTATACATTTGTGAGTATGCACAACAGAGTCTATTCTTGTATTATTCATTATTGTTTATTTGTGTTACAACTGTAAACCTACTTTTGCTTACCCTTGTAATTCAATACCTCCTCACCATCTAATTGATTTTTCCCATCTGAATGAATTGCATTAACTACTTAAACAGATGATTTGGAAATGTGTGGCCATGACCTAGGAGGAAGGAACTAACTCAAGATGAACAGGTCATAGCATAATGGTTCCTTACACACAATGAGTTACCTTCTGTCTGCCCTGTTCCACCTCCTGGGAACCAGCTTCGTGAAAAGTTCATCTGATAGAGTCTTGACCTAGGAGGAAAGGAACTTGGAGCCTAATTCCCAAGCAGCCAGTAAGTCACAGCAGCTCTCTGTCTCTGTTGCTCCTTTGTGCAGTTGGAAGGTCAGGCTGGGTGAGTATGACATGCGCTTCCAGTGAACACATAGAATCCAGCAGGGACTTTAAGTCATTGGCTGTGGAAGGTTGTATTGATGAGCAGGGTTTCGCATCTAGGAAGCCAAACATTACAGAACGATTCTAGGATTCAAAATGAATGAAGTTCAAGATACACATATGTTGGCCATTTAAATCTATAGAAAGGGAATTTAAGAAAGGGCACAATCCCAGTCACCTTCCAGCAAGTGTAGATTTCCTGGAATTATTTATTGAAGCTTATTTATGGAGTTTCTGCTAGGTTTCAGGCACAGTGGTAGGTGTCAGCATTGTTCAGGGGTGGGCTCTGTTAGCATTATTCCGCAGATCAGCCCAAATCACCTGTTAGCTGATACCTGGAGTTCCTCTTCCTTCCTATGAAAAGTAGAAAGAGACAGATGGTTTTACTAACAGAGCAGTGGTGGAGGATCAATTGAGCTCTTCTCTGCATGAAGCCCACACCTTCAAAGGAAGAACTCCCTTCCTATCAGAGAAACAAAGTGTGTGAATCTAAACTAAATCTTTCTATCACATTGCCTTTTAACATTTCTTGCTGCCTGTAGAAGGGGAAGAGAATCAGATTCAGCGACACGACTTCTAATGGAATCTTTACTTTTGATATTATTCAAGGGGGAAAAAAAGCCACTGTACAGTGTTTGCTATGAGAATCTGTCTTGTGATGTCAGTTTGCCTTTTTCTGGTCACAGACGGGTCCTTACTCAGCACTGTGATCATGGGCCCTGGAGTAGATGTACTGGTGGCTCCAGGAGGCCGTTTGAGGCAGCTGACAGTATCCAGTGGTGGTCCCTCCTTGTGGTGGTTGGCATCTGTCTCAGGCGCCCTGCAGCCCTGGATTTTCCCAGGCTGGCACCTCACTATCAGGCAGTGGGCCTAACTCTAACTGGCTGACCTATGACACCAGGAACTAATCGAGAATTACTGCAGGGTTGATTCTCTCTCCAGCCACCCAGAACCCTCACACTCATGATGATGAGGCCCTGGGGGCATTGGTCAAATCTGCCTGTCTCCATATTCTCTTTCAAAATTCACATTTCATACATTTATCAATACTGATTACAAAATTATTTTAGGGTATCTGAAAGAAAGCTTAGGAAATACAGAAAATCACACAGAAGAAAAACAACACTCCTTTCATCTATTGCAAATATTTTATATGTATATTTTTCTTTTTTTCTGAAACAGGGATCTTGTTGCACATACTGTGCTATTATTATTGTCCTCTGAACACTGTACTTGAGCTATTTCCCCTGCCTTTAAATCTTCTTTTACCATAGGTGTTTTAGAACTGTACATTATTTTGCAGGATAAATATGTCAAACCCTATTTAACCATTCTCTAGTGTTAGATATTTGGAGTATTTTCCCCCTTCTTACTCTTTCCTAGTAGTCTATCAGGACTATACTTGGATTCAACTCTTTTTGCACATCTGTGAAATTTTTCCCCTTAGGATAAACTCTTCAAAGTGAAATTACTGGCTTAATCAGGCTATTTTAAAAGTTTTATGGGCTTACATCATCAACTTTCTGAGGATCCTTGGATTAAATTCACAGCATACTGCAGGAAGCAATGGGGGTAATTTATAATCTTTGTTCATTTCATAGGTTAAAAGAGGTATCTAATTGTTATAAGGATTTTCATTGCTTTGATAGCTATGAGTTTCCAAGTGTTTTCCTGTAGATTGACCGAATTTTTGTTTTTCCTTTTGTTACTATATTTTTTCATTTTATTAGTATTGTTTTACATATTGTCCACTGTGATTAAAGTGTCTCTATTTTCTTATAACTCTTAATTAACACAGCAGATTGTTCATAGGCTTTTGTCTGACTTTTATATTTTAACAGTAGGGTTTTAATTTAATTTTTATCAGGTAGATATGTCTAAAAATCTTAAGTCTTTTCCTTTGCTCTTTGTTTGCCTCATGCTGAGAGTGAGTAAATATAAACTACGCTTCTCTTTAGTTCTTATATGATTCGTTTTTTAAATTTGTTTAACTCAGCTGAAATTTATTTTGATGTACTTAACGTTTTGAGGAGGAAGGAATCTAAGTACCACTTATGAACAATCACCTACACTGATTTACATGCCCTCTTCTGTCTATTTTGACTATGTGCATATTGTAAGATTTAAATCACTTTCTATTCTTTTCCACTTACCTACTCTTAGGTCAATGCAATGGTTTTGGTCACTGTAAATTTTAAATTTATTTTAATGACTAGCACTTTACATTCCCTGGATTTTTTATAATTTGCAAATTTTTTTTCAATTTCTATTTTCCTTTCTGCCTTTTAATGTGCAATTTTTCCTCTTTGATTATACCATCAGAAATGTTCCCTGGTATTTCTGTTTACCTTCCCAGCTCACTTGCTCTCTGATTTCCTTCTTACTGCCTTACACAAGGCTTCCACTTTAGACCTCAAACCTCTGTTGAGTGCCAGTTAATACCCATTAACACCAGTCGTTCTCAGTGAATATTGCTTTTTTTCCCAATGCCAGCTGTATTTCTACCCTTCTTCCCTCTAATTGTGTGATTGTCTCTCAACCTGTACAACCAAATAGCTCAGGCTCTTAGGGAAGTTTTCCAAGCCAAAACAGCTTCTATTTCTTTTTTAAGCTTACGGGATGTGAAAAGTACTTACATGTTCTCAAACTTTCTCTAAAGACCTGGAAGACATCAATGTGACTATAATCTCTGTAACTGGCGATGCAGTTTCGTTTGATCTCAGTGGAGAGAAGGAAACACTGTTCTCTCAGTGTGCTTCCCTGACAGCAGCTCAGTGACCTGCACTGGAAACCACCATCTCCTTGACTACGTGGACCAAGTATGTAGCTTGCACTGGATTTCTCTCTTGCTTTCCCCTAGAAGGTCAATGACAAGTTTTATATCAAAATTGAATGTAACACTGTGTACCACTGGTGGGGGCCCTTCATGAAGTAAGAAATTAGCATGCATGTTTTGCAAATAAGTTTTCCATCCTATTACCTTCTTTCTGTCTTTTTTTTTTTTTTTTAAGATTTTTATTATTTTTCATAGAGAAGGGAGGGGAGAGAGGCAGAGAGGGAGAGAAATATCAATGTATGATTGCCTTTCAGCTATGGACCTGCCTCCAGCTATGGACCTGGCTGGAGACCTGGCTTACAACCTGATTATGTTGCCCTGGCTGGGAATCGAACCAGCAACCTCTGGGTTTGCAGGCCGGCACCTTATCCATTGTGCCACCAGCCAGGGCCCCTATTACTTTCATATTTGCCCTCTCACTTGATCCTTCATCAAGGGACTCAGATGTCTATCACTGGGTCTTTTCTAGATGTGATGTAGAATTCTTCCAAGAGGCAGTGACCCATCATGGTTAAGAGAAAGAGTTGGTTCATTTTTTTCTATGAAAGGCAGATAATACACATCTTTGGCTTTAGGAATCAGGTCTCTGTGCTCTGTGGCAACTCCCCAACTCTGTCTTCATAGTGAAAAGTAGTCAGATGTAAACGCATGCACATGGCTGTGTTCCCAAAGAACTTTATTTATAAAAATAGATGGCAGAGGTGATTGGACTGTGGGACATGGTTTGCTGACCCCTGGCTAAGATGGCAGATTCTAGAGCCAGTTGGCTTGGGAAATAACACCTGTTCCCCATTTTCTAGGCATGTGATTCTTAACCTTATTGTGCCTCCTAAATAGGGCATTCATAAAGTGAGGATGATGGTTAGAATCTACTTCAAAGGGTCATTTTGAGGATTGAAGGAATTAGTACAGATAAAGGTTTTTAGAATCCATGTGTCCACAGTGTAATTCCTAAACTAGGTGTTGAAGTTTGGGTTAATGAGGCAATATGCTACATAGAGCATTGATAAACTCATCTCTGGAAGAACATTTTCAGCAAGTTTTAAACATATAAACATGTTCTTAGTACACCCTTTGCTTTTTCTTAATTGCTATTGTCGAGGCCTTAGGTTCTCTCTGGTCCTCCCCAGTGTAATGTCTTCAAGGAAATGCCAGTGGGAAAGGAACTGCTGCTGGCTCTGTTTCATTTCCTGCAGGGAAAATCACAGTGGCAACAGCCAATCTTCCCAGGATACTGTGTAATGCAGAAAACAAGGTTTGCTTTGTTCTAGCTACAGAGCGGCTCATTGCTCCTATTTCTTTTCACATGGTTTGCCAGTCAAGATCTATTTACTCCATGGTTTCTCGGCTAATTATTTCCAGCATGGCACTGATTGAGCTGTTAATAAAGTGTGAAGGTGCCTTGCAGAGGCATTCCAAGTTTTAAAGAAGCCATCTACTGCTGAAGCTGCACACTGCTGTGTCCTCTGGTCCCCACACCCCTCCTCCAATATTCTGGTGGTAGGTAGCATCTCCAACTGTAAAATTAATCAAACTTCTCTTAGTGACAGAAATGTTAATTTGAAATTTTTGTCACAATTACTGGGAGTGTTATTGCAGCTTCTGACTTGTAATTAATTTCTCCTTCTCTTTCTCCATCACTGGGTTACACTCCTTTGTAATAGTGATAAATGAAATAGCTGCCTGACCTTTATTTTTTTATTTAAAATAAATTACTTTACAAGAAAAAAATTACCTCTAGGTAATCAACACCTTCAGATAAACAGGGAAACATGGGGCATTTGGTACTTGATTGTTTCTCTTGCCTTCTCTCTTTTTAATTCGAGAGTCTTCAGTGATTGAAATGACAAATGGGGAAAGAGCAAGTCTACTTTTATGTCTGTGTTCTCATGTGGAACTAATTTGGGTTGTGGTGTTGGTTTTTACAGAAACTGGGGAACACCAACAAAGTCAGTGTGAGATACTGAGAAGAGATTATAAATTAGAAGAAAAGAAACCCACAGAGGAAAAAGATGTTTTGTTTATTGGAGCAATAACAAGGCATTTTAGAGCCCTCTCCGTGTGAGCCAGCCCCTTACTGGCCCATGTGTGGACTGCAGACCAGACACATAGTGGCACTTGGGAGCATGCTAGAATGTGCTAGAAACGCAGAGCCTCAGACCCTGCCCAGTCTCACTGAATCGAACAAGATCCTCATGTAGCTTACATACGTTCTAGAATTTGGAAAACACCGGAGCCCAGACTTAGAGATGGGGTATCCCTGAAGGTGGTTATGTATGAGATTTATAAGCAACCAGTAAAACTCCTATCACCACTCCTTGTGCAAAGAATAAGAGATCCAAAGCGCATATTGGAATGTCAGGACAAAAAATTCAAGGTCTAGGGATAAAAGGAGATACAAATAGGATCTGCTTTCCTATTCCCCCTGCAGGGGGCCCAGCTTTGGTGCAACTATCAGACTTGTCTGCTTTTGAAAGGAAGGGACCATTCAGCTCTCTCAGAGTAGGAGGCCAACACACATCTGACTGAGGGAAAAAAGTCCTGGAAACTACTACACCTAACTGGAAAAATCCAATGCAGTTGGTGTAAAGATGTAAAAGCTTTGGTAGAGCAAGTGCGTTGGTTGGTTGGTTGGTTTAGTTAGAGTGACTGTGAAAGAATGAATAAGGATTTTCTGCTTCTTGAAATGGAATGATGGGGCACAGGAGACTACCACCTGGCTGAGACACTGGAGACTAAGGACAACAGGTAGGTGTGGCTACACTTACTGGGGACCTGCAGCACGCTTGCCCCCTGCTCAGCACTCCAAGTACAGCCATGAGGACCACTCAGCCTCACTCTGGAGAACTCACAGAGTCTACTGAGTATGGGCAAGGGATTAGGTCTTCTCTGGGCTCACTTTATTACTTCTTTGGAATCAGTTTTCTCGTTAATCCATTTGATAGCTCTTTATTTAGTTTCCATTTTTGCCTTTAATCTTATCACAAGTAAAGTGAATGAACAGTGGTGAATTTTAGGACCACATTTATGGGAGTTTGGGCAGTTCGAGTGCACCTTCCTGATGTAGCTGTTATTTGTTCCTGCTCTTAGTACTCAATGTAGTTAAAGATGCTGGTTTTTAAACCCCTGCCCTCAGCAGAGGGCTATGTGGATAGGGATTATACGCACAATGCTTTTCTGGGGAAAACAAGACTAGCTTGGGATCTTTGTTGTTAAATCCTCTGTTAGAATTAATTAAGGAAATAATGTAATTAAAATTTGTTCCTCTAGATGGTCCCTGGTGACTTGTTTATTCATATAGGATTAGTTTTGAAACCCTTGAAATATCCATGAAAAGACAAAAGTGGCCCTTTTTGGGGATACAACTTAAAAAGAAGCTTTAAAATGTTTTCATGGAATTGTATCTTAATGTCAGCTATGGTTAGGTAGAGACCATTCCCCTTTAAACATTGTCATGTAAATTCTCAGACTGCTGCCCAGGGATGGGAGGCCCTATGGGCATGCTGGTATTATTTTTAAAACTCAGCCATATCACAAACTTATTACAGCTGGCTAGGCTGGTAGGAGATAATTGCCAGCCCCCAGGTTCAAGGGGAAGCACTTGCCTTGAGATTGGGCTCCCCTGGCCCTTGATAAACTGAGTTATCACTAACACACACATGCAGCTGAGTATATTATTTCATTCACCAGATGGAGATTTAAAATGACTTTTTAACATGACAAATTAGGTTAATTATCTTTAAGGAGTGTTTTGGAAAAAAACCTAAATGTTCTAGTCGTGAAGCTACTGAAGACCTGTTATGAACTAGCCATTTTTTTTTTCATTTATTTAAGAAATCATACTTTTTTTGTTGTTGTTTCCCTGCTTTCATACTTCTCCCTGTCCTGTGGGACACCCAGGGAGTATCTATTGTGGCACCTTTTTCTTCTGCCCAGTGATGTTTCATGGAAACCAAGGTCTCCCCTTTCAACTTATTCATTCTAACCTGCCCTGGAGGCTGTTCTGAGCCTTGACTGCACTCAATTTTTGTTCTGAAAGGATCCCACCCATTTCTGGAATCTTGATATTATGACAAAGACATCTCAGTTCAACTGGGAATCTCATGAGGGCAGGAGCAAAGTTTTATTCATCAGGGAATGCCAGCCCTACCACACACTTGAGAAGCAGATTATAAAGGGTATATGTGTAATGGGTACCAGTCAAATGCATCCTGTCACCAGAATGCAGTTGGCACTCAGCTGGTGGGATATATGAACCATGTGACTTCTCAGCTTAAAACTTTTAAAACTTCTTTGCCTTTTATGGGACAGAGTCAAATTTTTCTACAATCACCTTCAGCATCCTCCTCTATGCTCTTTTCAGGCCATTTCTCATTTTGTTCTAGAGTTAAGCTCTACTGAGGCTTTGAAGACCCTGAAGGCATCAAGCCCTCTCTTGCCATTGGATTTCCAACATGCTCTCTTCCCTCCCTGGACTAGTTTTCTCCCTTGTATCCCAACCTTTCTCATTCTTTTGCTGGTCAACTCCCCCTATTCCTCTTTAGCTCTCCGCTTTGATATTGCCACTCTGGAAAGCCTCCCTGAGCCCCTAGTGCTGGTTCATGCCCATGAGTGCATCTGTACCATCCCCACATCCAAATTACACAGAACTTTTGCCTTATAGAGACTACAAACTTATCGCAGACTGATGTCATACATGTCTTATTCATTGTTTGATCCCTAGCATCTAGCACAATACTCTGTACAGAGCAAGCACTTAATCTGTGTTGAAAGAGTAAATTGCCCTGTTTGGTCTCAAGTGAGCAGATTGTTATCAACATAGAGAGCAAGGCTCCAAATCTGGTGGCCTCATTAAGAGTGAAAGAACCTCCACAGAATGACTTGAGATGTGCAAGGATTGTAGAGATGCTGCTATTACAGTGACCAAGAAATGGCCTTTTCCTTTGGGGGAGCAATGTGATGAGCAGGAACCTATCCAACTCCTCAATGAATAGAATTTCAGGTCCTCTTTTCATCTTCTCACCTTTTAATGTGGCACAAGACATAAGAGGTACTTAAGTGACTCTGTTGGTAAGGCTTTCAGAGTGCATCTGTCCCAGAGAGATTTTGTAGTATATAGCATATTTCATTTCATTTCACCCTTTGGTGTTACTATCAAAAAAGTCTTTGCTAGGTACATGTGAGAATTTGTTTCTGTCAATATGTCAAGGAACATCTGTAAGTTTATAGAACATCCTGGAAAGTAAGTGCAACTGCTGGCCTTTTCTGGCCATTTCTCATGGTAGGGCACTATAATCATCCCACTTTTTTCAATGAGGAAGTTGAGGTCCAAGCAGAGACACTTGCCCAATTTTCCCCAAAACATGTGGCCAATAATCATCAAAGTCATCAAAGTCAGTATTTGGCCCCAAACAGGTTATTTCTAGAACTCATGTTCTTACCCATTCTATATTAAGGATGATCTTCTGGGCTTCATCTCATGGGTGAGAAAACTATGGGCCAGAGAACTGAGCAGCTTTCCCAAGGCCACCCCATCCTGTGGTTAGCAGAGTCAGGTATGAGCCAGTGCTGATTCTAAAGTCAGTGCTGGTGACCCCCAGATTCTGCTGCTTCCTGGTAGAGTTTCTTGTTTGGAATTAGTTCCTTAGAAAATGATCTAGGGGTTCTACCAACCACTTCCTGCTGCAGCTGTACAAATGCTTCAGCACAGAACAGCTCCTGCATAGGAGCCACTCTTGCTGCCTATTGTTCATGAAGCAACCACACTGGGCACTTACTTCCCAACCCCATCGCATCTGTGATTAAGGTCACTTGCTCTCTGTGTTCTGATGGTAGTAGCTTTGGTGAATTGTCTTAAGTGGAGGTAGTGTAGTAGGAATTGTCACCAGTTATGAATGTTGGTACAAGTATTACTAGAGCCTCTGGTAGTATTTTTGTCTTGAATTCTCTGGACATGGAATGATTATTTTTTTTCTTAATTATTCTTGTTAAGAACAATGTCCTAAAGCTCTAATAGTAAGCTATGACATTGTGCTAAGGAACCTTTAAAAAATATTTTTAGGCCCTGACTGGTGTGGCTCAGTGGACTGAGCACTGACCTGCGAACCCAAGTGTTGCTGGTTCAATTCCCAGCCAGGGCACATACCCAGGTCTCCAGCCAAGTCCCCAACTAGAGGCAGGTGAAAGGCAACCACACATTGATTTCTCTTCCTTTCTTCCTCCTTCCCTTCCCCTATCTCTAAAAATAATGAATAAAATCTTTAAAAATATATCTTTAATGAGTAACATTCTGTTGGAGGAGGTCATTGAGAAGGCATGACCACCTGTTGGCTCATGGGTTGGGCTCAGGAAACTGGAGGCCCCTTACTTCCTCCCTGTTCTTGGAATGTATGTTCTGCCCACCATTCCCACACTAGGAGCTGTTTCAAGGATTTAGCTTTGAGATAGTAAGATGTTGTTGAGACCATCTGGATGGTATACATGACTGAAGTCAGTTAAGTCTTCAATATAAACTCTTAAAATACTGGCAGGTGGGTTCAGAGATCTATTCACCTTGCCAGTGCCAAGACAAAACTCATACAGGAGTTTTGTTGCTTATTAAACCTGCCACCTCTCACCTGCTACCTGCCAGGCTGGAGTGGTTTCCATCTTTTATCAGTCTCTCCTTTCCCTCCATGTATGGGGGCTATGGAAAGGAATATGGTGGTTCCTTGAAATGTTAAACAGAATTACATTACCATGTGATCAAGTAATTCTACTTTTGGATATACTATATTCAAAACAATTGAAAACAAGAACTCAAGCAGAGACTTGTATATCAATGTTCATAGCAGCATTATTCACAAAAGTCAAAGGATGGAAACTGATGTTTATTAATAGATGAATAGATAAACAAAATGTAGTATATAGGAGGTCTGTCCTGAAAGTTGTGAGCCAATGTCAATATAATTAAAACAGTTTGTGCAGCCAATACTTCCGGGACAGACCTTGTGTTACAATAAAATATCATTCAGCCTTAAAAAGGAAGGGAATTCTAATACCTGCTACAATATGGATAAACCTTGAAAACATTAGGCTAAGTCAAGTAAGCCAGCCACAAAAGGACAAGTTACTATTCTACTTACATGAAATACCCAGAAGGCATAAATTCATAGAGGTAGAAAGTAGAATAGATGTTACCAGGGGCTGGAGCAAGTTATTGTTTGGGATGATGAAAAGTTCTGGAAATGGATAGTAGTCATGGTTGCACAACATTGTGAATGTTTTTGGTAACATTGAATTGTACACATAAAATGGTTCAAATGATACTTTTTATGCTAGGCATATTTATGACAATTTTTTAAAATTAAGAAACATTATATTGAGAGACAGGAAAGGGTGTAGATAGGCACACCAATCAGAAAGAAGTTTGTGCAGGTGCTAAGGGAAAGATGATATTTTGGATGAGGGTGGAACAGTTGAAATGAAGAAAGAGGATTTTTGGGTGTGTGTAATTTGTAGGCATGGAATATCTATCACCCACTGAGGTTTTACTTTTTATTTTAGTCTAAACAAAAGTACTTCTTTTTAATTTTATTTATTATTTTTAGAGAGAAGAGCAGAGAGGGAAGCAGAGAGGGAGAAGCATCAATGTATAGTTGCCTTTTACTTGCCTCCAGCTACAGACCTGGCTTGCAACCTGGTTATGTGCCCTGGCTGGGAATTGAACCAGCAACCTTTGGGTTCGCAGGCCGGTGCCTTATCCACTGTGCCAGTAGCCAGGGCTCAAAAGTACTTCTTACCGAAATATATTTTACCTCGGCAAGATTTTGTCACTATAGCCTGTCAAGTACCTATAGATGCTTGCCCAAGTTGAGTAAATAGTTCATTGGGTGTCAGGTCACCCTCATTTATTTTTGATAGTTATGTTCATCACATTGGTAATTGTTAGTGCCTAGATTTACCCATCTGGTGCCAGTAAAACCATTAGTAGGGTTAAGGGTCTTTGACTTCATTTTTATACCTGTAAATAAAAACCCCCAAATTCTCAGCAGACACCTGTTTGTGAGAACCCAAGTTAGCATACAGGGGTAGGCAAAAGCAGGTTTACAGTTTTGAGTATTCAAAAGACAGTTTATTCTCCTATTACTTATTAATGATTATAAACCCACTATTAATTACTGTAAACTAAGTTTTGCCCACCCCTGTATAAAATATTGATTTTTTAATGCAGCATTTACATTGCAAATTAGCTCTTTAGAACAGGTAGAATTTTTTTTTTTTTTTTTGTATCATCAAAGAATGAAAAAATAGCTTTTGTCTTAATTAGCTCTTTTTGAAGTTTACTGAAAGAAAATTACTTCAGAGGCCCATGTACAAAGATTCTACTAAATGGGCACGATTTCCTAAAGTGGTAGTTTTTCTCCATGTCAAAAGAAGACTCACAGTGGACATTATGAAAGTTCATTTTGGAAAATGTACTACTTTCAAAGCCTGTTCTGAAACAGGCTTGAAAACGTACTGTTTCAAAGCAAAGAGAAATACTGTGTGCAGGTTGGATCCTGCTTTCTGGAGCAGGCCAGCTCTATATGGGTATTTATAGTAGATGAAATGCATTGCTTAGGCCTATGATGAACTAATTGAGGATGATGGGGTTGAGCATTAGCCACTGTCAGATCAGGAGTCTGATCCTGAAAAGTACCACACTCATGACCAACATCAAAGAGTGGGGTGCATATATATGCCTATAAGGACACCAATCCACAGATTCTGAGTTTCAGCATAAGGGAAACAGCTTTCTTTAGAAGGTGGTAAGGAGACAGAGGATTTTAAGAGAGATTTCTTTTTCACTTTTATAGTAAAGCAATTTTCCTAACCCATCTTGAGTTTATGGGGAAATTACTCATAACTCCTACTATTATTAAAATAACAGTGGAAATTGTAATGAACACCCAATAAATGCTAACTAATGTTCCAGAAACTGTTGAGTATTTTATATATTAAATTGTGTCCCTCCTAAAATTAAGTTGAAGCCCTCACCCCCAATATGGCTATAGTTGGAAATAAGGATTTTGGGGAGGAAATTAAGGTTGAGGTCATAAGGCCTACTCTTAATAGGACTGGTATTCTTATAAGAAGAGGAGAAGACACCAGAAATCTGGTGAGGACAGAATGAGAATGGGCCTCTGTGGAAACCAGGAAGAGAGGCCTAACCAGAAACCAACGCTGCTGGTTTCTTAGTCTTGAACTTCCAGCCTCCAGAACTATGAGGAAATAATTTTTTTGTTCTTAAGCCACTGGGTCTATGGTATTTTGTTATGGCAGCCCTAACAGACTAATTCAAGGTTCTACATAACTTAGTCCATCTCATCCTTACAACCAGCCTATGAGATAGGTTATCATTCTGATTTTATACTCAAGGCTACTAATGCTCACACAGACTTGGTAAATTAAGCACCATAGCAGGCATTATATCTTCACAACCTCTGCTCTTAAACTTTGTGTCATAGTTCTCATCAAAGAAAATAGTCATTATTTTCTTGCCTTACATGACTTCCTTCCTGTTAATGTGAAGTTATTTGAATTATCAATCACTTAATTTTATTAAGTTAATATATCATTTTCCTTCTTCTTAAAGAAATTACACATTGCCCAGATAGAAATTTTGGCTCCATATATTGAGTAAATGAATAAACGTATATTTTGAGGGAAACTTATGATTCTTGGGAAATTCTTTGTGAAGATACGGAAAGATTACCTGGTGCAATTGAGGTTTTTAGCCAGGAAAGTGGTTATTAGTGTATCTGAGACTAAGTAAAGAAGCTCATCTATGTCAACAACATAATCCAGGAGTAGTTTTGCTCATTTAACCAAATAACTGAGTTGCTGAATACAGAAAACCCCTTTGGTCCACGTTGTAAACTATTTTTACTTACTGGTGACTGACACAAGAGGACCCTAAGTCTTAGGAAGGAAACCACCCCCAGGTGACATTGTTCTTATTTTTCTATCTAATAAGAACCTGATGTTCCCAGAGCTCATTCCATGGCTTCTGTCCTCAGTGCTGGAACAATACTCTCAAGTCAGGAGCATGTGTATGCTGCCTTCTGCTTTCCTTTGACATACTGTCACTAAAGAATATAAATTAGGGGAGCAAAAAAAGGATGGATGTAATACAACAACAATAAAATTAAAAAAAAAGAGAATATAAATTATTTTCATTTCCTTACAATTTGGTAACAAGTGACAATGTCACACACATTAAAGCAATTCCCAATCTTTAAGACCAAATTCATTGGTACCTCTCTGTTTCCCAGTACATGGCCCTACATTGTCATGTGATAGATGAGCAATAAGAATTGTTAAATAAAAGGAGAAACTCTTCAAAAGGATTTTCAGTCTTATGTAAACTAAACTTCAGAAAAATTAATCCAGTGCCCAGTGCCCATTAATAGGCCAGTGGGTAAAAACACTATGGTACATATATACAATGGGATATTACTCAGCTATAAAAAAGAATAAAATCTTATCATTTGAAACAGCATAGGTGGGCCTAGAGGGTATTACGTTAAGTGAAATAAGCCAGACAGAAAAAGGCAAATACCGTATGATTTGACTTATATGTGGAGTCTAATGAACAAAATAAACAAAACAAAAACAGACTCATTGCCAGAGGGAGGGGAGTTGAGGGACTAGGTGAAAAAGAAAAAGGGATGAAAAAGTAAAAATTGATAGTTACAAAATAGTCACAGGAATGTAATGTAAAACATAGGGAATACAGTCAATAACATAATAACAAGGGTACCAGGTGGGTACTTGAAATATCAAGGGGAAGGAATCACTTTGTAAATTATATGATTGTCTAACCACTATGCTGTACACCTGAAACTAATATAAACTAATATTGAATGTCAACTATAATTTAAAAAGAAAAAGAAAAATAGATACATGACTGTCCAAAATGAGCAAACATGAAACATCTTTTAGATACTGACTCCATGGTACTAAGTATTTGTTTAAATAGCATTTTAGAGAGATTCTGGATCAGGAAACCTGAAGTATGAATATTTTAAGATAGCATATTTATATCAAGTAAAACATAGGATCCATTTTACAGATTCAGAATCCAACATGAGTTTTAAGAATTCATATCTTAATGTGAAATAAATCCCCTTCGTTTTTTTTCCAATCAAAAATCTCTTAATCCTTTCACTGTCTTTGAAGTGATACTACTGATTTTGAATGCTAAGGCTGGAAGGAAGCTGAGGTGGGACAGATTCCAACCCCTCTCATTTTAAAAATAAGAAAAATCTGAGTAACTTATTTGTCCAAGGTCACATACCTTTATGGCAGGCTCAGGACTAAAACCCAGATACCCTGATTCCCAGGAAGCATGGGCTTTGTTTCCAGTGTTGGAAAGGGGTAATTGCATTCATCATTTGAAATCAAGATATGTCTAAATGCTGCTGGGTTTAGTCTAATCCCAAGGTGGATGGGTAATTGTCCAAGGCATCATCTGTTATTCTGCCATAAGATTCCACACACTGCTCAGTGGGAAACCACTTCTAATTTAAGTCAGAAAAACTGACATGGTATTTTGTGTTGTGTGACAAATTTCAGAAATAATGAGCTCCACTCACCAGACTTCTCTTTGGCTTGGGTATTATATTCTAGAATCATTTTTTCCCCAATATCCTCTAAGGACTCAAAGGGTTGTACATGGCATTTTAGAGCCATGCTTTGCTGTAAGAATCATCCATACCAGTTATGTATAAGCACACATTAACAGAAAGAGGAATTTACAGGATTGACTATGTATTTAACTAAATATGGAATGGTGTACTGAGATTTGAGATCATATTAAGGTGCAAATCTCATTTTTATGTAAATCCTTGCTGACCTGAGGCACTTTTCTCATTACAACCCTCCCTTCTATGATCTCCTGGCATAAAGGAACTTCATGATCTTGACTGGATATTTTTCAATATATATGAAAAATATCAAAAGGTAGGTTATTAATGTCAAGCATTTGAGCAGCTGGTAGAGATGGAGGGATGAAAACATGTGCCACTCTTTTCCCCTGTGGGAAGAGGCAAAGCCCTCTTATTATGCATGCCCCACACTGCTAAACAAATGCTACCTGTCCCCCCAAACACTTTTCTGTACATGTGACCTGAATCATGAATGATTGAGGTGTGGGATACATGGAGCATTTGAAGAAAGCCACAAACTTTCTCCTGTCCCAACATCCAGTGTTGCTCATTATTTCAGAAACCTGAATGACCCTCTAGTGTCCACTGCAGTGACCCAAGTAGAGAATCCCTGGTTGACATTCTAATTTTCTTTATCTTAGAATCCAGAACTTGTAAATTTTGGGGAAATCACCTTTGATTTCTTATTGAACTTTAAATCATGGACACTGGCCAAAATCTGGCCACAATGAAAATACATTTTTCACCAAACATTCTTTTAATATGTAGTAGGTGTATCACACCAGATAACCTAGAAGTGCCTGAGATACCCTTACTCAGAAGTGTACATTCAGTTAACAACAAGGTCAACCTAGCACTCAAAATGGTTGGTTGATCACAAAGTGGCAAACTCCACCATGCAGGGTTCAGAAGGCAAAGAGATCTCCTTGGGTCAGAGTGATGAAGTAAGTCTTTCCTAGGGTGGTAGGAAATGATCTACTGCTTGAAGGACAAATAAGCTTTATAAGCTTTAGGTAAGGTAGAGGGAGGATGTAGGTAGGGGTGGATGAGATATTTTGTGCAGGGTTGGTGAGGCAATACACGAGCAAAGTTGCTGGTAAGAACGATAAATCAAGGAAGCAAGAATGCAATTAAAGCAATGAGTATAAGCAGTCAAATGATACTATTCCTCACATCACCTAACATAAATCTTCCAAGGTGGTAGCATCATTGACCTAATTCTGATGAAGAGGAGTGGTTATTTAACCAATCAAAACTAAACTGGTCACTGTTTGCAGTTAGAAGTACATAACGTTACTGAATGATGAGTGTGTGTGTGTATGTATTCTTAGTTAAAAGATCAGTTCATTTGAACCTTTTCTCTGCCATTCTTTCTAATTCAATCTCACTTTGTAAATGTAGGCAGCACTTACTAGAAGACCCAATATGTGTTTCAACTTCTGCTTTCTTGTCTTTTTTATGCTTTTGTCTGAAGGTTTGTAAAAACAAAAGATAGGAGGAGGGAAGATGGCGACAGAGTAGAGAGCAGTGCTGATGGTGTTCTTGAGTACCAAAGCAGGTGGAGGACACGATAGGGAGTGTGAGATGTCTTCAGGACCCTAGGAATTGGAACAGGCAGCATCTGGACACAGGGGAGCACAGCCCCGAGGCAGAGGAGGCCAGCAGGACAGTAGCCCACAGGCCCAGAATACAACCAGACAGCCCAAATAAAGGACACACCAAGAACAGCAAGTGGAGAAAATCTGGGAGACGGCAACACTGAACTCCACAAACCAACTATCACAGAAGGGTGCTCAACTAAGGCACGGAAGCAAAGCAGGTTAACCCAAGGAAAGAACACAAATAAATAAATAAATAAAGAGCAGACAAGAACAGACACCCAAAATGGGGAAAAAAAGAATCAGTCCATCACCAAAAGGAAAGGAAGAATCCCCAGAAAGAACACAAAATGACACAAAGGCACCTGGAATATCAGATAAGGAATTCAAAAGAATGATGATAGAGAAGCTCAGTGAGCTCAGCCACATCAAAGAAAACTGTAAACAACTCCACGAAAACTACAAAGAACTCCAGGGAAATTACAAAGAACTCCAGGGAAGTTACAAGGAACTTACTAAGAACTACAACAGCATGAAAAAGGACATGGAAATTATCAATAAGTGCCAGGAGGAAATGAAGAATACAATTTCTGAATTGAAGAATACAGTAGAAGGAATCAACAGTAGGCTAGAGGAAGCAGAGGACCGGATCAGCCAGTTGGAGGATAATGTAGATAAATACTCCAAGACAGTACAAGAGAATAAAAAAAGGCTGAATAAGACTGAAGAGGGGTTAAGAGAGCTGCAGGACAACATGAAACGTAACAACATCCATATCATAGGGATACCAGAAGGAGAAGAGAAACAAGGAATGGAAAACCTGTTCAAAAAGTCATGATAGAAAATTTCCCTAACATGATGAGTGATAACATGAATCCAGTTCAGGAAGCACAGAGGGTCCCAATGAGGATCAACCCAAACAGACCAACACCAAGGCACATTATTATTAAAATGGCGAATTTCAAAGACAAAGAGAGAATCCTAAAAGCATCAAGAGAGAAAAGACGAATAACATACAAAGGGGCTCCAATAAGGCTATCAAATGATTATTCAACAGAAACAATTCAAGCCAGAAGGGAATGGCAAAAAGTATTTCAAGTCATGGTAAACAAAG